>JARUPV020000149.1:0-39234 GCA_030347415.2 Decapterus maruadsi | reverse complement strand
CCATGTTTTTAAAATATGCGTTTCTCGGCGAGAAAAGCGCATTTTCGCAAATGCTGTCGGGGATGGATCAAAGAGTGGCCTTTTGCTGGGATAAAGTTAAAATTGGACCAAATATATTTTTCTAAGTCGAATTAATATGTTTCCAAGCTTTTCTGTGTGTTCCAAGCCATGTTTTTAAAAATATGCGTTTCTCGGCGAGAAAAGCGCATTTTCGCAAATGCTGTCGGGGAGGGTTCAAAGAGTGGCCTTTTGCTGGGATTAAGTTACAATTGGACCAAATATATTTTTCTAAGTCGAATCAGCATGTTTCCAAGCTTTTCTGTGTGTTCCAAGCCATGTTTTTAAAAATATGCGTTTCTCGGCGAGAAAAGCGCATTTTCGCAAATCCTGTCGGGGAGGGTTCAAAGAGTGGCCTTTTGCTGGGATTTTTGCTGGGAAGTTAAAATTGGACCAAATATATTTTTCTAAGTCGAATTAGCATGTTTCCAAGCTTTTCTGTGTGTTCCAAGCCATGTTTTTAAAAATATGCGTTTCTCGGCGAGAAAAGCGCATTTTCGCAAATGCTGTCGGGGAGGGTTCAAAGAGTGGCCTTTTGCTGGGATTAAGTTAAAATTGGACCAAATATATTTTTCTAAGTCGAATTAGCATGTTTCCAAGCTTTTCTGTGTGTTCCAAGCCATGTTTTTAAAAATATGCGTTTCTCGGCGAGAAAAGCGCATTTTCGCAAATCCTGTCGGGGAGGGTTCAAAGAGTGGCCTTTTGCTGGGATTAAGTTAAAATTGGACCAAATATATTTTTCTAAGTCGAATCAGCATGTTTCCAAGCTTTTCTGTGTGTTCCAAGCCATGTTTTTAAAAATATGCGTTTCTCGGAGAGAAAAGCGCATTTTCGCAAATGCTGTCGGGGAGGGTTCAAAGAGTGGCCCTTTGCTGGGATTAAAGTTAAATTGGACCAAATATATTTTTCTAAGTCGAATTAGCATGTTTCCAAGCTTTTCTGTGTGTTCCAAGCCATGTTTTTTTCTCGGCGAAAATATGCGTTTCGGCGAGAAAAGCGCATTTTCGCAAATCTGTGTGTTCCAAGCTCCTTTTCTGTGTTCCAAGCCATGTTTTTAAAAATATGCGTTTCTCGGAAAAAAGCGCATTTTCGCAAATGGGAGGGTTCAAAGAGTGGCCTTTTGCTGGGATTAAGTTACAATTGGACCAAATATATTTTTCCAAGTCGAATCAGCATGTTTCCAAGCTTTTCTGTGTGTTCCAAGCCATGTTTTTAAAAATATGCGTTTCTCGGCGAGAAAAGCGCATTTTCGCAAATGCTGTCGGGGAGGGTTCAAAGAGTGGCCTTTTGCTGGGATTAAGTTAAAATTGGACCAAATATATTTTTCTTAGTCGAATTAATATGTTTCCAAGCTTTTCTGTGCGTTCCAAGCCATGTTTTTAAAAATATGCGTTTCTCGGCGAAAACAGCGCATTTTCGCAAATGCTGTCGGGGAGGGTTCAAAGAGTGGCCTTTTGCTGGGATTAAGTTAAATTGGACCAAATATATTTTTCTAAGTCGAATTAGCATGTTTCCAAGCTTTTCTGTGTTCCAAGCCATGTTTTTTTAAAATATGCGTTTCTCGGCGAGAAAAGCGCATTTTCGCAAATGCTGTCGGGGAGGGTTCAAAGAGTGGCCTTTTGCTGGGATTAAGTTACAATTGGACCAAATATATTTTTCTAAGTCAAATTAATATGTTTCCAAGCTTTTCTGTCTGTTGCAAGCAATATTTGCAAAAATATGCGTTTCTCGAGAAAAGCATTTTCGCAAATCCTTCGTCGGGGGAGGGTTCAAAGAGTGGACTTTTGCTGGGATTAAGTTACAATTGGACCAAATATATTTATCGAAGTCGAATCAGCATGTTTCCAAGCTTTTCTGTGTGTTCCAAGCCATGTTTTTAAAAATATGCGTTTCGGCGAGAAAAGCGCATTTTCGCAAATGCTGTCGGGGAGGGTTCAAAGAGTGGCCTTTTGCTGGGATTAAGTTAAAATTGGACCAAATATATTTTTGTAAGTCGAATAAGAATGTTTCCAAGCTTTTCTGTGAGTTCCAAGCCATGTTTTTAAAAATATGCGTTTCTCGAAAAAAGCGCATTTTCGCAAATGCTGTCGGGGAGGGTTCAAAGAGTGGCCTTTTGCTGGGATAAAGTTAAAATTGGACCAAATATATTTTTCTAAGTCGAATTAATATGTTTCCAAGCTTTTCTGTGCGTTCCAAGCCATGTTTTTTAAAAATATGCGTTTCTCGGCGAGAAAAGCGCATTTTCGCAAATCCTGTCGGGGAGGGTTCAAAGAGTGGCCTTTTGCTGGGATTAAGTTACAATTGGACCAAATATATTTTTCTAAGTCGAATTAGCATGTTTCCAAGCTTTTCTGTGTGTTCCAAGCCATGTTTTTAAAAATATGCGTTTCTCGTTCTGTCGGGGAGGGTTCAAAGAGTGGCCTTTTGCTGGGATTAAGTTAAAATTGGACCAAATATATTTTTCTAAGTCGAATTAATATGTTTCCAAGCTTTTCTGTGTGTTCCAAGCCATGTTTTTAAAAATATGCGTTTCTCGGCGAGAAAAGCGCATTTTCGCAAATCCTGTCGGGGAGGGTTCAAAGAGTGGCCTTTTGCTGGGATTAAGTTACAATTGGACCAAATATATTTTTCTAAGTCGAATCAGCATGTTTCCAAGCTTTTCTGTGTGTTCCAAGCCATGTTTTTAAAAATATGCGTTTCTCGGCGAGAAAAGCGCATTTTCGCAAATGCTGTCGGGGAGGGTTCAAAGAGTGGCCTTTTGCTGGGATAAAGTTAAAATTGGACCAAATATATTTTTCTAAGTCGAATTAATATGTTTCCAAGCATTTCTGTGTGTTCCAAGCCATGTTTTTAAAATATGCGTTTCTCGGCGAGAAAAGCGCATTTTCGCAAATCCTGTCGGGGAGGGTTCAAAGAGTGGCCTTTTGCTGGGATTAAGTTACAATTGGACCAAATATATTTTTCTAAGTCGAATCAGCATGTTTCCAAGCTTTTCTGTGTGTTCCAAGCCATGTTTTTTAAAATATGCGTTTCTCGGCGAGAAAAGCGCATTTTCGCAAATGCTGTCGGGGAGGGTTCAAAGAGTGGCCTTTTGCTGGGATTAAGTTACAATTGGACCAAATATATTTTTCTAAGTCGAATCAGCATGTTTCCAAGCTTTTCTGTGTGTTCCAAGCCATGTTTTTAAAAATATGCGTTTCTCGGCGAGAAAAGCGCATTTTCGCAAATCCTGTCGGGGAGGGTTCAAAGAGTGGCCTTTTGCTTGGATAAAGTTAAAATTGGACCATATATATTTTTCTAAGTAGAATTAATATGTTTCCAAGCTTTTCTGTGTTCCAAGCCATGTTTTTAAAAATATGCGTTTCTCGGCGAGAAAAGCGCATTTTCGCAAATCCTGCTGTCGGGGGAGGGTTCAAAGAGTGGCCTTTTGCTGGGATTAAAGTTAAAATTAGACCATATATATTTTTCTAAGTCGAATTAATATGTTTCCAAGCATTTCTGTGTGTTCCAAGCCATGTTTTTAAAATATGCGTTTCTCGGCGAGAAAAGCGCATTTTCGCAAATCCTGTCGGGGAGGGTTCAAAGAGTGGCCTTTTGCTGGGATTAAGTTACAATTGGACCAAATATATTTTTCTAAGTCGAATCAGCATGTTTCCAAGCTTTTCTGTGTGTTCCAAGCCATGTTTTTAAAAATATGCGTTTCTCGGCGAGAAAAGCGCATTTTCGCAAATGCTGTCGGGGAGGGTTCAAAGAGTGGCCTTTTGCTGGGATTAAGTTAAAATTGGACCAAATATATTTTTCTAAGTCGAATTAATATGTTTCCAAGCTTTTCTGTGTGTTCCAAGCCATGTTTTTAAAAATATGCGTTTCTCGGCGAGAAAAGCGCATTTTCGCAAATCCTGTCGGGGAGGGTTCAAAGAGTGGCCTTTTGCTGGGATTAAGTTAAAATTGGACCAAATATATTTTTCTAAGTCGAATTAGCATGTTTCCAACCTTTTCTGTGCGTTCCAAGCCATGTTTTTAAAAATATGCGTTTCGGCGAGAAAAGCGCATTTTCGCAAATGCTGTCGGGGAGGGTTCAAAGAGTGGCCTTTTGCTGGGATTAAGTTACAATTGGACCAAATATATTTTTCTAAGTCGAATCAGCATGTTTCCAAGCTTTTCTGTGTGTTCCAAGCCATGTTTTTAAAAATATGCGTTTCTCGGCGAGAAAAGCGCATTTTCGCAAATGCTGTCGGGGAGGGTTCAAAGAGTGGCCTTTTGCTGGGATTAAGTTAAAATTGGACCAAATATATTTTTCTAAGTCGAATTAATATGTTTCCAAGCATTTCTGTGTGTTCCAAGCCATGTTTTTAAAAATATGCGTTTCTCGAGAAAAGCGCATTTTCGCAAATCCTGTCGGGGAGGGTTCAAAGAGTGGCCTTTTGCTGGGATAAAGTTAAAATTGGACCAAATATATTTTTCTAAGTCGAATTAGCATGTTTCCAAGCTTTTCTGTGTGTTCCAAGCCATGTTTTTAAAAATATGCGTTTCTCGGCGAGAAAAGCGCATTTTCGCAAATGCTGTCGGGGAGGGTTCAAAGAGTGGCCTTTTGCTGGGATAAAGTTAAAATTGGACCAAATATATTTTTCTAAGTCGAATTAATATGTTTCCAAGCTTTTCTGTGTGTTCCAAGCCATGTTTTTAAAAATATGCGTTTCTCGGCGAGAAAAGCGCATTTTCGCAAATCCTGTCGGGGAGGGTTCAAAGAGTGGCCTTTTGCTGGGATTAAGTTACAATTGGACCAAATATATTTTTCTAAGTCGAATTAATTTTCCAAGCTTTTCTGTGTTTCCAAGCTTTTCTGTGTGTTCCAAGCCATGTTTTTAAAAATATGCGTTTCTCGGCGAGAAAAGCGCATTTTCGCAAATGCTGTCGGGGAGGGTTCAAAGAGTGGCCTTTTGCTGGGATTAAGTTACAATTGGACCAAATATATTTTTCTAAGTCGAATCAGCATGTTTCCAAGCTTTTCTGTGTGTTCCAAGCCATGTTTTTAAAAATATGCGTTTCTCGGCGAGAAAAGCGCATTTTCGCAAATCCTGTCGGGGAGGGTTCAAAGAGTGGCCTTTTGCTGGGATTAAGTTAAAATTGGACCAAATATATTTTTCTAAGTCGAATTAATATGTTTCCAAGCTTTTCTGTGCGTTCCAAGCCATGTTTTTAAAAATATGCGTTTCTCGGCGAGAAAAGCGCATTTTCGCAAATGCTGTCGGGGAGGGTTCAAAGAGTGGCCTTTTGCTGGGATAAAGTTAAAATTGGACCAAATATATTTTTCTAAGTCGAATTAATATGTTTCCAAGCTTTTCTGTGTGTTCCAAGCCATGTTTTTAAAAATATGCGTTTCTCGGTGAAAAAAGCGCATTTTCGCAAATCCTGTCGGGGAGGGTTCAAAGAGTGGCCTTTTGCTGGGATTAGGTTACAATTGGACCAAATATATTTCTCTAAGTCGAATCAGCATGTTTCCAAGCTTTTCTGTGTGTTCCAAGCCATGTTTTTAAAAATATGCGTTTCTCGGCGAGAAAAGCGCATTTTCGCAAATGCTGTCGGGGAGGGTTCAAAGAGTGGCCTTTTGCTGGGATTAAGTTACAATTGGACCAAATATATTTTTCTAAGTCGAATCAGCATGTTTCCAAGCTTTTCTGTGTGTTCCAAGCCATGTTTTTAAAAATATGCGTTTCTCGGCGAGAAAAGCGCATTTTCGCAAATCCTGTCGGGGAGGGTTCAAAGAGTGGCCTTTTGCTGGGATTAAGTTAAAATTGGACCAAATATATTTTCTAAGTCGAATTAATATGTTTCCAAGCTTTTCTGTGTGTTCCAAGCCATGTTTTTAAAAATATGCGTTTCTCGGCGAGAAAAGCGCATTTTCGCAAATGCTGTCGGGGAGGGTTCAAAGAGTGGCCTTTTGCTGGGATTAAGTTAAAATTGGACCAAATATATTTTTCTAAGTCGAATCAGCATGTTTCCAAGCTTTTCTGTGTGTTCCAAGCCATGTTTTTAAAAATATGCGTTTCTCGGCGAGAAAAGCGCATTTTCGCAAATTTTCGCTGTCGGGGAGGGTTCAAAGAGTGGCCTTTTGCTGGGATTAAGTTACAATTGGACCAAATATATTTTTCTAAGTCGAATTAATATGTTTCCAAGCTTTTCTGTGCGTTCCAAGCCATGTTTTTAAAAATATGCGTTTCTCGGCGAGAAAAGCGCATTTTCGCAAATGCTGTCGGGGAGGGTTCAAAGAGTGGCCTTTTGCTGGGATTAAGTTACAATTGGACCAAAAATATTTTTAAAAGTCGAATCAGCATGTTTCCAAGCTTTTCTGTGTGTTCCAAGCCATGTTTTTAAAAATATGCGTTTCTCGGCGAGAAAAGCGCATTTTCGCAAATCCTGTCGGGGAGGGTTCAAAGAGTGGCCTTTTGCTGGGATAAAGTTAAAATTGGACCAAATATATTTTTCTAAGTCGAATTAATATGTTTCCAAGCTTTTCTGTGTGTTCCAAGCCATGTTTTTAAAAATATGCGTTTCTCGGCGAGAAATGCGCATTTTCGCAAATGCTGTCGGGGAGGGTTCAAAGAGTGGCCTTTTGCTGGGATTAAGTTAAAATTGGACCAAATATATTTTTCTAAGTCGAATTAATATGTTTCCAAGCTTTTCTGTGTGTTCCAAGCCATGTTTTTAAAAATATGCGTTTCTCGGCGAGAAAAGCGCATTTTCGCAAATGCTGTCGGGGAGGGTTCAAAGAGTGGCCTTTTGCTGGGATTAAGTTAAAATTGGACCAAATATATTTTTCTAAGTCGAATAAGCATGTTTCCAATCTTATCTGTGTGTTCCAAGCCATGTTTTTAAAAATATGCAAATGCTGTTTCAAAGAGTGGCGGGACCAAATATATTTTTCTAAGAAAATGCGTTTTTTTCGCAAATGCCTGTCGGGGAGGGTTCAAAGAGTGGCCTTTTGCAGGGATTAAGTTACAATTTGACCAAATATATTATTCTAAGTCGAATCAGGATGTTTCCAAGCTTTTGTGTGTGTTCCAAGCCATGTTTTTAAAAATATTTCTCGGCGAGAAAAGCGCATTTTCGCAAATGCTGTCGGGGAGGGTTCAAAGAGTGGCCTTTTGCTGGGATTAAGTTAAAATTGGACCAAATATATTTTTCTAAGTCGAATTAGCATGTTTCCAAGCTTTTCTGTGTGTTCCAAGCCATGTTTTTAAAAATATGCGTTTCTCGGCGAGAAAAGCGCATTTTCGCAAATGCTGTCGGGGAGGGTTCAAAGAGTGGCCTTTTGCTGGGATTAAGTTAAAGTTAAAATTGGACGAAATATATTTTTCTAAGTCGAATGACTATGTTTCCAAGCTTTTCTGTTTGTTCCATGCCATGTTTTTAAAAATATGCGTTTCTCGGCGAGAAAAGCGCATTTTCGCAAATGCTGTCGGGGAGGGTTCAAAGAGTGGCCTTTTGCTGGGATTAAGTTACAATTGGACCAAATATATTTTTCTAAGTCGAATTAGCATGTTTCCAAGCTTTTCTGTGTGTTCCAAGCCATGTTTTTAAAAATATGCGTTTCTCGGCGAGAAAAGCGCATTTTCGCAAATGCTGTCGGGGAGGGTTCAAAGAGTGGCCTTTTGCTGGGATTAAGTTAAAATTGGACCAAATATATTTTTCTAAGTCGAATTAATATGTTTCCAAGCTTTTCTGTGTGTTCCAAGCCATGTTTTTAAAAATATGCGTTTCTCGGCGAGAAAAGCGCATTTTCGCAAATGCTGTCGGGGAGGGTTCAAAGAGTGGCCTTTTGCTGGGATTAAGTTACAATTGGACCAAATATATTTTTCTAAGTCGAATCAGCATGTTTCCAAGCTTTTCTGTGTGTTCCAAGCCATGTTTTTAAAAATATGCGTTTCTCGGCGATAAAGCGCATTTTCGCAAATCCTGTCGGGGAGGGTTCAAAGAGTGGCCTTTTGCTGGGATTAAGTTAAAATTGGACCAAATATATTTTTCTAAGTCGAATTAATATGTTTCCAAGCTTTTCTGTGTGTTCCAAGCCATGTTTTTAAA
This sequence comes from Decapterus maruadsi, assembly GCA_030347415.2. Taxonomy (NCBI): domain Eukaryota; kingdom Metazoa; phylum Chordata; class Actinopteri; order Carangiformes; family Carangidae; genus Decapterus; species Decapterus maruadsi. The sequence goes on along the minus strand of JARUPV020000149.1, from coordinate 31,095 downwards.
AATATGCGTTTCTCGGCGAGAAAAGCGCATTTTCGCAAATGCTGACGGGGGGAGGGTTCAAAGAGTGGCCTTTTGCTGGGATTAAGTTAAAATTAGACCAAATATATTTTTCTAAGTCGAATTAATATGTTTCCAAGCTTTTCTGTGTGTTCCAAGCCATGTTTTTAAAAATATGCGTTTCTCGGCGAGAAAAGCGCATTTTCGCAAATGCTGTCGGGGAGGGTTCAAAGAGTGGCCTTTTGCTGGGATTAAGTTACAATTGGACCAAATATATTTTTCTAAGTCGAATCAGCATGTTTCCAAGCTTTTCTGTGTGTTCCAAGCCATGTTTTTAAAAATATGCGTTTCTCGGCGAGAAAAGCGCGTTTTCGCAAATGCTGTCGGGGAGGGTTCAAAGAGTGGCCTTTTGCTGGGATTAAGTTACAATTGGACCAAATATATTTTTCTAAGTCGAATCAGCATGTTTCCAAGCTTTTCTGTGTGTTCCAAGCCATGTTTTTAAAAATATGCGTTTCTCGGCGAGAAAAGCGCATTTTCGCAAATCCTGTCGGGGAGGGTTCAAAGAGTGGCCTTTTGCTGGGATTAAGTTAAAATTGGACCAAATATATTTTTCTAAGTCGAATTAATATGTTTCCAAGCTTTTCTGTGCGTTCCAAGCCATGTTTTTAAAAATATGCGTTTCTCGGCGAGAAAAGCGCATTTTCGCAAATGCTGTCGGGGAGGGTTCAAAGAGTGGCCTTTTGCTGGGATTAAAGTTAAAATTGGACCAAATATATTTTTCTAAGTCGAATTATAATGTTTCCAAGCTTTTCTGTGTGTTCCAAGCCATGTTTTTAAAAATATGCGTTTCTCGGCGAGAAAAGCGCATTTTCGCAAATGCTGTCGGGGAGGGTTCAAAGAGTGGCCTTTTGCTGGGATTAAGTTACAATTGGACCAAATATATTTTTCTAAGTCGAATCAGCATGTTTCCAAGCTTTTCTGTGTGTTCCAAGCCATGTTTTTAAAAATATGCGTTTCTCGAGAAAAGCGCATTTTCGCAAATCCTGTCGGGGAGGGTTCAAAGAGTGGCCTTTTGCTGGGATTAAGTTAAAATTGGACCAAATATATTTTTCTAAGTCGAATTAATATGTTTCCAAGCTTTTCTGTGTGTTCCAAGCCATGTTTGCAAAAATATGCGTTTCTCGGCGAGAAAAGCGCATTTTCGCAAATCCTGTCGGGGAGGGTTCAAAGAGTGGCCTTTTGCTGGGATTAAGTTACAATTGGACCAAATATATTTTTCTAAGTCGAATCAGCATGTTTCCAAGCTTTTCTGTGTGTTCCAAGCCATGTTTTTAAAAATATGCGTTTCTCGGCGAGAAAAGCGCATTTTCGCAAATGCTGTCGGGGAGGGTTCAAAGAGTGGCCTTTTGCTGGGATTAAGTTAAAATTGGACCAAATATATTTTTCTAAGTCGAATTAGCATGTTTTCAAGCTTTTCTGTGTGTTCCAAGCCATGGTTGCTAAAATATGCGTTTCTCGGCGAGAAAAGCGCATTTTCGCAAATGCTGTCGGGGAGGGTTCAAAGAGTGGCCTTTTGCTGGGATTAAGTTACAATTGGACCAAATATATTTTTCTAAGTCGAATCAGCATGTTTCCAAGCTTTTCTGTGTGTTCCAAGCCATGTTTTTAAAAATATGCGTTTCTCGGCGAGTAAAGCGCATTTTCGCAAATCCTGTCGGGGAGGGTTCAAAGAGTGGCCTTTTGCTGGGATTAAGTTACATTGGACCAAATATATTTTTCTAAGTCGAATTAATATGTTTCCAAGCTTTTCTGTGTGTTCCAAGCCATGTTTTTAAAAATATGCGTTTCTCGGCGAGAAAAGCGCATTTTCGCAAATGCTGTCGGGGAGGGTTCAAAGAGTGGCCTTTTGCTGGGATTAAAGGTAAAATTGGTCAAAATATATTTTTCTAAGTCGAATTAATATGTTTCCAAGCTTTTCTGTGTGTTCCAAGCCATGTTTTTAAAAATATGCGTTTCTCGGCGAGAAAAGCGCATTTTCGCAAATGCTGTCGGGGAGGGTTCAAAGAGTGGCCTTTTGCTGGGATTAAGTTAAAATTGGAGCAAATATATTTTTCTAAGTCGAATTAATATGTTTCCAAGCTTTTCTGTGTGTTCCAAGCCATGTTTGCAAAAATATGCGTTTCTCGGCGAGAAAAGCGCATTTTCGCAAATCCTGTCGGGGAGGGTTCAAAGAGTGGCCTTTTGCTGGGATTAAGTTACAATTGGACCAAATATATTTTTCTAAGTCGAATCAGCATGTTTCCAAGCTTTTCTGTGTGTTCCAAGCCATGTTTTTAAAAATATGCGTTTCTCGGCGAGAAAAGCGCATTTTCGCAAATGCTGTCGGGGAGGGTTCAAAGAGTGGCCTTTTGCTGGGATTAAGTTAAAATTGGACCAAATATATTTTTCTAAGTCGAATTAGCATGTTTCCAAGCTTTTCTGTGTGTTCCAAGCCATGTTTTTAAAAATATGCGTTTCTCGGCGAGAAAAGCGCATTTTCGCAAATCCTGTCGGGGAGGGTTCAAAGAGTGGCCTTTTGCTGGGATTAAGTTAAAATTGGACCAAATATATTTTTCTAAGTCGAATCAGCATGTTTCTTAGCTTTTTTGTGTGTTCCAAGCCATGTTTTTAAAAATATGCGTTTCTCGGCGAGAAAAGTGCATTTTCGCAAATCCTGTCGCGGAGGGTTCAAAGAGTGGCCTTTTGCAGGGATTAAGTTACAATTGGACCAAATATATTTTTCTAAGTCGAATTAGCATGTTTCCAAGCTTTTCTGTGTGTTCCAAGCCATGTTTTTAAAAATATGCGTTTCTCCGCGAAAAAAGCGCATTTTCGCAAATGCTGTCGGGGAGGGTTCAAAGAGTCGGCTTTTGCTGGGATTAAGTTAAAATTGGACCAAATATATTTTTCTAAGTCGAATTAATATGTTTCCAAGCTTTTCTGTGTGTTCCAAGCCATGTTTGCAAAAATATGCGTTTCTCGGCGAGAAAAGCGCATTTTCGCAAATCCTGTCGGGGAGGGTTCAAAGAGTGGCCTTTTGCTGGGATTAAGTTACAATTGGACCAAATATATTTTTCTAAGTCGAATCAGCATGTTTCCAAGCTTTTCTGTGTGTTCCAAGCCATGTTTGCAAAAATATGCGTTTCTCGGCGAGAAAAGCGCATTTTCGCAAATGCTGTCGGGGAGGGTTCAAAGAGTGGCCTTTTGCTGGGATTAAGTTAAAATTGGACCAAATATATTTTTCTAAGTCGAATTAATATGTTTCCAAGCTTTTCTGTGTGTTCCAAGCCATGTTTTTAAAAATATGCGTTTCTCGGCGAGAAAAGCGCATTTTCGCAAATGCTGTCGGGGAGGGTTCAAAGAGTGGCCTTTTGCTGGGATTAAGTTAAAATTGGACCAAATATATTTTTCTAAGTCGAATTAGCATGTTTCCAACCTTTTCTGTGCGTTCCAAGCCATGTTTTTAAAAATATGCGTTTCTCGGCGAGAAAAGCGCATTTTCGCAAATCCTGTCGGGGAGGGTTCAAAGAGTGGCCTTTTGCTGGGATTAAGTTACAATTGGACCAAATATATTTTTCTAAGTCGAATCAGCATGTTTCCAAGCTTTTCTGTGTGTTCCAAGCCATGTTTTTAAAAATATGCGTTTCTCGGCGAGAAAAGCGCATTTTCGCAAATCCTGTCGGGGAGGGTTCAAAGAGTGGCCTTTTGCTGGGATTAAGTAAAAATTGGACCAAATATATTTTTCTAAGTCGAATCAGCATGTTTCCAAGCTTTTCTGTGTGTTCCAAGCCATGTTTTTAAAAATATGCGTTTCTCGGCGAGAAAAGCGCATTTTCGCAAATGCTGTCGGGGAGGGTTCAAAGAGTGGCCTTTTGCTGGGATTAAGTTACAATTGGACCAAATATATTTTTGTAAGTCGAATTAATATGTTTCCAAGCTTTTCTGTGTGTTCCAAGCCATGTTTTTAAAAATATGCGTTTCTCGGCGAGAAAAGCGCATTTTCGCAAATCCTGTCGGGGAGGGTTCAAAGAGTGGCCTTTTGCTGGGATTAAGTTAAAATTGGACCAAATATATTTTTCTAAGTCGAATTAATATGTTTCCAAGCTTTTCTGTGTGTTCCAAGCCATGTTTTTAAAAATATGCGTTTCTCGGCGAGAAAAGCGCATTTTCGCAAATGCTGTCGGGGAGGGTTCAAAGAGTGGCCTTTTGCTGGGATAAAGTTAAAATTTGAAAAACCAAATATATTTTTCTAAGTCGAATTAATATGTTTCCAAGCTTTTCTGTGTGTTCCAAGCCATGTTTTTAAAAATATGCGTTTCTCGGCGAGAAAAGCGCATTTTCGCAAATGCTGTCGGGGAGGGTTCAAAGAGTGGCCTTTTGCTGGGATTAAGTTAAAATTGGACCAAATATATTTTTCTAAGTCGAATTAATATGTTTCCAAGCTTTTCTGTGTGTTCCAAGCCATGTTTTTAAAAATATGCGTTTCTCGGCGAGAAAAGCGCATTTTCGCAAATCCTGTCGGGGAGGGTTCAAAGAGTGGCCTTTTGCTGGGATTAAGTTACAATTGGACCAAATATATTTTTCTAAGTCGAATCAGCATGTTTCCAAGCTTTTCTGTGTGTTCCAAGCCATGTTTTTAAAAATATGCGTTTCTCGGCGAGAAAAGCGCATTTTCGCAAATGCTGTCGGGGAGGGTTCAAAGAGTGGCCTTTTGCTGGGATTAAGTTACAATTGGACCAAATATATTTTTCTAAGTCGAATCAGCATGTTTCCAAGCTTTTCTGTGTGTTCCAAGCCATGTTTTTAAAAATATGCGTTTCTCGGCGAGAAAAGCGCATTTTCGCAAATGCTGTCGGGGAGGGTTCAAAGAGTGGCCTTTTGCTGGGATAAAGTTAAAATTGGACCAAATATATTTTTCTAAGTCGAATTAATATGTTTCCAAGCTTTTCTGTGCGTTCCAAGCCATGTTTTTAAAAATATGCGTTTCTCGGCGAGAAAAGCGCATTTTCGCAAATCCTGTCGGGGGGAGGGTTCAAAGAGTGGCCTTTTGCTGGGATTAAGTTAAAATTGGACCAAATATATTTTTCTAAGTCGAATCAGCATGTTTCCAAGCTTTTCTGTGTGTTCCAAGCCATGTTTGCAAAAATATGCGTTTCTCGGCGAGAAAAGCGCATTTTCGCAAATGCTGTCGGGGAGGGTTCAAAGAGTGGCCTTTTGCTGGGATTAAGTAACAATTGGACCAAATATATTTTTCTAAGTCGAATCAGCATGTTTCCAAGCTTTTCTGTGTGTTCCAAGCCATGTTTTTAAAAATATGCGTTTCTCGGCGAGAAAAGCGCATTTTCGCAAATCCTGTCGGGGAGGGTTCAAAGAGTGGCCTTTTGCTGGGATTAAGTTAAAATTGGACCAAATATATTTTTCTAAGTCGAATTAATATGTTTCCAAGCTTTTCTGTGTGTTCCAAGCCATGTTTGCAAAAATATGCGTTTCTCGGCGAGAAAAGCGCATTTTCGCAAATCCTGTCGGGGAGGGTTCAAAGAGTGGCCTTTTGCTGGGATTAAGTTACAATTGGACCAAATATATTTTTCTAAGTCGAATAAGCATGTTTCCAAGCTTTTCTGTGTGTTCCAAGCCATGTTTTTAAAAATATGCGTTTCTCGGCGAGAAAAGCGCATTTTCGCAAATGCTGTCGGGGAGGGTTCAAAGAGTGGCCTTTTGCTGGGATTAAGTTACAATTGGACCAAATATATTTTTCTAAGTCGAATTAATATGTTTCCAAGCTTTTCTGTGTGTTCCAAGCCATGTTTTTAAAAATATGCGTTTCTCGGCGAGAAAAGCGCATTTTCGCAAATCCTGTCGGGGAGGGTTCAAAGAGTGGCCTTTTGCTGGGATTAAGTTAAAATTGGACCAAATATATTTTTCTAAGTCGAATCAGCATGTTTCCAAGCTTTTCTGTGTGTTCCAAGCCATGTTTTTAAAAATATGCGTTTCTCGGCGAGAAAAGCGCATTTTCGCAAATGCTGTCGGGGAGGGTTCAAAGAGTGGCCTTTTGCTGGGATTAAGTTACAATTGGACCAAATATATTTTTCTAAGTCGAATTAGCATGTTTCCAAGCTTTTCTGTGTGTTCCAAGCCATGTTTTTAAAAATATGCGTTTCTCGGCGAGAAAAGCGCATTTTCGCAAATCCTGTCGGGGAGGGTTCAAAGAGTGGCCTTTTGCTGGGATTAAGTTTCAATTGGACAATTGGACCTAATATATTTTTCCAAGTCGAATTAGCATGTTTCCAAGCTTTTCTGTGTGTTCCAAGCCATGTTTTTAAAAATATGCGTTTCTCGGCGAGAAAAGCGCATTTTCGCAAATGCTGTCGGGGAGGGTTCAAAGAGTGGCCTTTTGCTGGGATTAAGTTACAATTGGACCAAATATATTTTTCTAAGTCGAATCAGCATGTTTCCAAGCTTTTCTGTGTGTTCCAAGCCATGTTTTTAAAAATATGCGTTTCTCGGCGAGAAAGCGCATTTTTTCCAAGCGCAAATGCTGTCGGGGAGGGTTCAAAGAGTGGCCTTTTGCTGGGATTAAGTTAAAATTGGACCAAATATATTTTTCTAAGTCGAATTAATATGTTTCCAAGCTTTTCTGTGTGTTCCAAGCCATGTTTTTAAAAATATGCGTTTCTCGGCGAGAAAAGCGCATTTTCGCAAATGCTGTCGGGGAGGGTTCAAAGAGTGGCCTTTTGCTGGGATTAAGTTACAATTGGACCAAATATATTTTTCTAAGTCGAATTAATATGTTTCCAAGCTTTTCTGTGCGTTCCAAGCCATGTTTTTAAAAATATGCGTTTCTCGGCGAGAAAAGCGCATTTTCGCAAATGCTGTCGGGGAGGGTTCAAAGAGTGGCCTTTTGCTGGGATTAAGTTAAAATTGGACCAAATATATTTTTCTAAGTCGAATTAATATGTTTCCAAGCTTTTCTGTGTGTTCCAAGCCATGTTTTTAAAAATATGCGTTTCTCGGCGAGAAAAGCGCATTTTCGCAAATCCTGTCGGGGAGGGTTCAAAGAGTGGCCTTTTGCTGGGATTAAGTTACAATTGGACCAAATATATTTTTCTAAGTCGAATCAGCATGTTTCCAAGCTTTTCTGTGTGTTCCAAGCCATGTTTTTAAAAATATGCGTTTCTCGGCGAGAAAAGCGCATTTTCGCAAATGCTGTCGGGGAGGGTTCAAAGAGTGGCCTTTTGCTGGGATTCAAAGAGTGGCCTATTAAGTTACAATTGGACCAAATATATTTTTCTAAGTCGAATCAGCATGTTTCCAAGCTTTTCTGTGTGTTCCAAGCCATGTTTTTAAAAATATGCGTTTCTCGGCGAGAAAAGCGCATTTTCGCAAATCCTGTCGGGGAGGGTTCAAAGAGTGGCCTTTTGCTGGGATTAAGTTAAAATTGGACCAAATATATTTTTCTAAGTCGAATTAATATGTTTCCAAGCTTTTCTGTGTGTTCCAAGCCATGTTTTTAAAAATATGCGTTTCTCGGCGAGAAAAGCGCATTTTCGCAAATCCTGTCGGGGAGGGTTCAAAGAGTGGCCTTTTGCTGGGATTAAGTTACAATTGGACCAAATATATTTTTCTAAGTCGAATTAGCATGTTTCCAAGCTTTTCTGTGTGTTCCAAGCCATGTTTTTAAAAATATGCGTTTCTCGGCGAGAAAAGCGCATTTTCGCAAATGCTGTCGGGGAGGGTTCAAAGAGTGGCCTTTTGCTGGGATAAATTAGACCAAATATATTTTTCTAAGTCGAATTAATATGTTTCCAAGCTTTTCTGTGCGTTCCAAGCCATGTTTTTAAAAATATGCGTTTCTCGGCGAGAAAAGCGCATTTTCGCAAATCCTGTCGGGGAGGGTTCAAAGAGTGGCCTTTTGCTGGGATTAAGTTACAATTGGACCAAATATATTTTTCTAAGTCGAATCAGCATGTTTCCAAGCTTTTCTGTGTGTTCCAAGCCATGTTTTTAAAAATATGCGTTTCTCGGCGAGAAAAGCGCATTTTCGCAAATGCTGTCGGGGAGGGTTCAAAGAGTGGCCTTTTGCTGGGATTAAGTTAAAATTGGAGCAAATATATTTTTCTAAGTCGAATTAATATGTTTCCAAGCTTTTCTGTGTGTTCCAAGCCATGTTTTTAAAAATATGCGTTTCTCGGCGAGAAAAGCGCATTTTCGCAAATCCTGTCGGGGAGGGTTCAAAGAGTGGCCTTTTGCTGGGATTAAGTTACAATTGGACCAAATATATTTTTCTAAGTCGAATCAGCATGTTTCCAAGCTTTTCTGTGTGTTCCAAGCCATGTTTTTAAAAATATGCGTTTCTCGGCGAGAAAAGCGCATTTTCGCAAATGCTGTCGGGGAGGGTTCAAAGAGTGGCCTTTTGCTGGGATTAAAGTTAAATTGGACCAAATATATTTTTCTAAGTCGAATCAGCATGTTTCCAAGCTTTTCTGTGTGTTCCAAGCCATGTTTTTAAAAATATGCGTTTCTCGGCGAGAAAAGCGCATTTTCGCAAATCCTGTCGGGGAGGGTTCAAAGAGTGGCCTTTTGCTGGGATTAAGTTAAAATTGGACCAAATATATTTTTCTAAGTCGAATAAATATGTTTCCAAGCATTTCTGTGTGTTCCAAGCCATGTTTTTAAAAATATGCGTTTCTCGGCGAGAAAAGCGCATTTTCGCAAATGCTGTCGGGGAGGGTTCAAAGAGTGGCCTTTTGCTGGGATTAAGTTACAATTGGACCAAATATATTTTTCTAAGTCGAATCAGCATGTTTCCAAGCTTTTCTGTGTGTTCCAAGCCATGTTTTTAAAAATATGCGTTTCTCGGCGAGAAAAGCGCATTTTCGCAAATGCTGTCGGGGAGGGTTCAAAGAGTGGCCTTTTGCTGGGATTAAGTTACAATTGGACCAAATATATTTTTCTAAGTCGAATCAGCATGTTTCCAAGCTTTTCTGTGTGTTCCAAGCCATGTTTTTAAAAATATGCGTTTCTCGGCGAGAAAAGCGCATTTTCGCAAATGCTGTCGGGGAGGGTTCAAAGAGTGGCCTTTTGCTGGGATTAAGTTAAAATTGGACCAAATATATTTTTCTAAGTCGAATTAATATGTTTCCAAGCTTTTCTGTGCGTTCCAAGCCATGTTTTTAAAAATATGCGTTTCTCGGCGAGAAAAGCGCATTTTCGCAAATCCTGTCGGGGAGGGTTCAAAGAGTGGCCTTTTGCTGGGATTAAGGTAAAATTGGACCAAATATATTTTTCTAAGTCGAATCAGCATGTTTCCAAGCTTTTCTGTGTGTTCCAAGCCATGTTTTTAAAAATATGCGTTTCTCGGCGAGAAAAGCGCATTTTCGCAAATGCTGTCGGGGAGGGTTCAAAGAGTGGCCTTTTGCTGGGATTAAGTTACAATTGGACCAAATATATTTTTCTAAGTCGAATCAGCATGTTTCCAAGCTTTTCTGTGTGTTCCAAGCCATGTTTTTAAAAATATGCGTTTCTCGGCGAGAAAAGCGCATTTTCGCAAATCCTGTCGGGGAGGGTTCAAAGAGTGGCCTTTTGCTGGGATTAAGTTAAAATTGGACCAAATATATTTTTCTAAGTCGAATTAATATGTTTCCAAGCTTTTCTGTGTGTTCCAAGCCATGTTTTTAAAAATATGCGTTTCTCGGCGAGAAAAGCGCATTTTCGCAAATCCTGTCGGGGAGGGTTCAAAGAGTGGCCTTTTGCTGGGATTAAGTTACAAATGGACCAAATATATTTTTCTAAGTCGAATCAGCATGTTTCCAAGCTTTTCTGTGTGTTCCAAGCCATGTTTTTAAAAATATGCGTTTCTCGGCGAGAAAAGCGCATTTTCGCAAATGCTGTCGGGGAGGGTTCAAAGAGTGGCCTTTTGCTGGGATTAAGTTACAATTGGACCAAATATATTTTTCTAAGTCGAATCAGCATGTTTCCAAGCTTTTCTGTGTGTTCCAAGCCATGTTTTTAAAAATATGCGTTTCTCGGCGAGAAAAGCGCATTTTCGCAAATCCTGTCGGGGAGGGTTCAAAGAGTGGCCTTTTGCTGGGATTAAGTTAAAATTGGACCAAATATATTTTTCTAAGTCGAATTAATATGTTTCCAAGCTTTTCTGTGTGTTCCAAGCCATGTTTTTAAAAATATGCGTTTCTCGGCGAGAAAAGCGCATTTTCGCAAATCCTGTCGGGGAGGGTTCAAAGAGTGGCCTTTTGCTGGGATTAAGTTACAATTGGACCAAATATATTTTTCTAAGTCGAATTAATATGTTTCCAAGCTTTTCTGTGCGTTCCAAGCCATGTTTTTAAAAATATGCGTTTCTCGGCGAGAAAAGCGCATTTTCGCAAATGCTGTCGGGGAGGGTTCAAAGAGTGGCCTTTTGCTGGGATTAAGTTACAATTGGACCAAATATATTTTTCTAAGTCGAATCAGCATGTTTCCAAGCTTTTCTGTGTGTTCCAAGCCATGTTTTTAAAAATATGCGTTTCTCGGCGAGAAAAGCGCATTTTCGCAAATCCTGTCGGGGAGGGTTCAAAGAGTGGCCTTTTGCTGGGATTAAGTTACAATTGGACGAAATATATTTTTTTTAAGTCGAATCAGCATGTTTCCAAGCTTTTCTGTGTGTTCCAAGCCATGTTTTTAAAAATATGCGTTTCTCGGCGAGAAAAGCGCATTTTCGAAATTCTTGTCGGGGAGGGTTCAAAGAGTGGCCTTTTGCTGGGATAAAGTTAAAATTTGACCAAATATATTTTTCTAAGTCGAATTAATATGTTTCCAAGCTTTTCTGTGTGTTCCAAGCCATGTTTTTAAAAATATGCGTTTCTCGGCGAGAAAAGCGCATTTTCGCAAATCCTGTCGGGGAGGGTTCAAAGAGTGGCCTTTTGCTGGGATTAAGTTACAATTGGACCAAATATATTTTTCTAAGTCGAATCAGCATGTTTCCAAGCTTTTCTGTGTGTTCCAAGCCATGTTTTTAAAAATATGCGTTTCTCGGCGAGAAAAGCGCATTTTCGCAAATGCTGTCGGGGAGGGTTCAAAGAGTGGCCTTTTGCTGGGATTAAGTTACAATTGGACCAAATATATTTTTCTAAGTCGAATTAGCATGTTTCCAAGCTTTTCTGTGTGTTCCAAGCCATGTTTTTAAAAATATGCGTTTCTCGGCGAGAAAAGCGCATTTTCGCAAATCCTGTCGGGGAGGGTTCAAAGAGTGGCCTTTTGCTGGGATTAAGTTAAAATTGGACCAAATATATTTTTCTAAGTCGAATTAATATGTTTCCAAGCTTTTCTGTGTGTTCCAAGCCATGTTTTTAAAAATATGCGTTTCTCGGCGAGAAAAGCGCATTTTCGCAAATCCTGTCGGGGAGGGTTCAAAGAGTGGCCTTTTGCTGGGATTAAGTTACAATTGGACCAAATATATTTTTCTAAGTCGAATTAGCATGTTTCCAAGCTTTTCTGTGTGTTCCAAGCCATGTTTTTAAAAATATGCGTTTCTCGGCGAGAAAAGCGCATTTTCGCAAATGCTGTCGGGGAGGGTTCAAAGAGTGGCCTTTTGCTGGGATTAAGTTAAAATTGGACCAAATATATTTTTCTAAGTCGAATTAATATGTTTCCAAGCTTTTCTGTGTGTTCCAAGCCATGTTTTTAAAAATATGCGTTTCTCGGCGAGAAAAGCGCATTTTCGCAAATGCTGTCGGGGAGGGTTCAAAGAGTGGCCTTTTGCTGGGATTAAGTTAAAATTTGACCAAATATATTTTTCTAAGTCGAATTAATATGTTTCCAAGCTTTTCTGTGTGTTCCAAGCCATGTTTTTAAAAATATGCGTTTCTCGGCGAGAAAAGCGCATTTTCGCAAATGCTGTCGGGGAGGGTTCAAAGAGTGGCCTTTTGCTGGGATTAAGTTAAAATTGGACCAAATATATTTTTCTAAGTCGAATTAATATGTTTCCAAGCATTTCTGTGTGTTCCAAGCCATGTTTTTAAAAATATGCGTTTCTCGGCGAGAAAAGCGCATTTTCGCAAATCCTGTCGGGGAGGGTTCAAAGAGTGGCCTTTTGCTGGGATTAAGTTACAATTGGACCAAATATATTTTTCTAAGTCGAATCAGCATGTTTCCAAGCTTTTCTGTGTTCCAAGCCATGTTTTTAAAAATATGCGTTTCTCGGCGAGAAAAGCGCATTTTCGCAAATCCTGTCGGGGAGGGTTCAAAGAGTGGCCTTTTGCTGGGATTAAGTTAAAATTATACCAAATATATATTTCTAAGTAGAATTAGCATGTTTCCAAGCTTTTCTGTGTGTTCCAAGCCATTTTTTTTTTATAAAATATGCGTTTCTCGGCGAGAAAAGCGCATTTTCGCAAATGCTGTCGGGGAGGGTTCAAAGAGTGGCCTTTTGCTGGGATTAAGTTACAATTGGACCAAATATATTTTTCTAAGTCGAATCAGCATGTTTCCAAGCTTTTCTGTGTGTTCCAAGCCATGTTTTCAAAAATATGCGTTTCTCGGCGAGAAAAGCGCATTTTCGCAAATCCTGTCGGGGAGGATTCAAAGTGGCCTTTTGCTGGGATAAAAGTTAAAATTGGACCAAATATATTTTTCTAAGTCGAATTAATATGTTTCCAAGCTTTTCTGTGCGTTTCCAAAGCCATGTTTTTAAAAATATGCGTTTCTCGGCGAGAAAAGCGCATTTCGTAAATATACTTTTAGGAGGGTTCAAAAGTGGGCTTTTGCTGGGATGAGGCAAATTTATACATATATTTTTCTAAGTCAATTAATATGTTTCCAACATTTCTGTGTGTTCCAAGCCATGTTTTTAAAAATATGCGTTTCTCGGCGAAAAGCGCATTTTTAACAAATGCGACGGGGAGGGTTCAAAGAGTGGGCTTTTGCTGGGATAAAGGTAAAATTTATGTCAAATATATTTTCTAAGTCAATTAATATGTTTCCAAGCATTTCTGTGTGTGTTTCCAATATAGTTTGCAAAAATATACGTTTCTCGGCGAGAAAAAAAGCGCATTTTCGCAAATGCTGACGGGGAGGGTTCAAAAAGTGGGCTTTTGCTGGGATTAAGTTAAATTGAATAAATATATTTTTCTAAGTCGAATCAATATGTTTCCAAGCTTTTCTGTGTTTCCAAGCCATGTTTGCAAAATATGCGTTTCTCGGCGAGAAAAGCGCATTTTAAATGCTGTCGGGGAGGGTTCAAATAGTGGCCTTTTGCTGGGATTAAGTTACAATTGGACGAAATATATTTTTTTAAGTCGAATCATCATGTTTCCAAGCTTTTCTGTGTGTTCCAAGCCATGTTTTTAAAAATATGCGTTTCTCGGCGAAAGAAAGCGCATTTCGCAAATCCTGTCGGGGAGGGTTCAAAGAGTGGCCTTTTGCTGGGATAAGGTAAAATTTGTATAAATATATTTTTCTAAGTCGAATCAATATGTTTCCAAAGCTTTTCTGTGTGTTCCAAGCCATGTTTTTAAAAATATGCGTTTCTCGGCGAAAAAGAAAATCCCCTGTCGCATTTTTGCTGGGGATAAAGGTAAAATTTGTATAAATATATTTTTCTAAGTCATCCAAACTTTTCTGTCGCCATGTTTTTAAAAATATGCGTTTCGGCGAGGCATTTTTAGAAATCTGTCGGTTCAAAGAGTGGCCTTTTGCTGGGATTAAGTTACAATTGGATGAAATATATTTTTGTAAGTCGAATCAGCATGTTTCCAAGCTTTCTGTGTGTTCCAAGCCATGTTTTTAAAAATATCGTTTCTCGGCGAAAAGCGCATTTCGCAAATCCTGTCGGGAGGGTTCAAAAAGTGGCCTTTTGCTGGGATAAAGTTAAAATTGGACCAAATATATTTTTATAAGTCAATTAATATGTTTCCAAGCTTTCTGTGTGTTCCAAGCCATGTTTTTAAAAATATGCGTTTCTCGGCGAGAAAAGCGCATATTAGCAAATCCTGTCGGGAGGGTTCAAAGAGTGGCCTTTTGCTGGGATTAAGTTAAAATTGGACCAAATATATTTTTTCTAAGTTGATTAATATGTTTCCAAGCATTTCTGTGTTTCCAAACCATGTTTTTAAAAATATGCGTTTCTCTGCGAAAAAGCGCATTTTCTAATAAATGCTGACGGGGAGGGTTCAAAGAGTGGGCTTTTGCTGGGATAAAGGTAAAATTTGTATAAATATATTTTTCTAAGTCGAATTAATATGTTTCCAAGCATTTCTGTGTGTTCCAAGCCATGTTTTTAAAAATATGCGTTTCTCGGGCAGAAAAGCGCATTTTCGCAAATGCTGACGGGGAGGGTTCAAAGAGTGGGCTTTTGCTGGGATAAAGGTAAAAATTTGTATAAATATATTTTTCTAAGTCGAATCAGCATGTTTCCAAGCTTTTCTGTGTGTTCCAAGCCATGTTTGCAAAAATATGCGTTTCTCGGCGAGAAAAGCGCATTTTCGCAAATCCTGTCGGGGAGGGTTCAAAGAGTGGCCTTTTGCTGGGATTAAGTTACAATTGCACCAAATATATTTTTCTAAGTTGATTCAGCATGTTTCCAAGCTTTTCTGTGCGTTCCAAGCCATGTTTTTAAAAATATGCGTTTCTCGGCGAGAAAATTGCATTTTCGCAAATCCTGTCGGGGAGGGTTCAAAGAGTGGCCTTTTGCTGGGATTAAGTTACAATTGGACCAAATATATTTTTCTAAGTCGAATCAGCATGTTTCCAAGCTTTTCTGTGTGTTCCAAGCCATGTTTGCAAAAATATGCGTTTCTCGAAAAAGCGCATTTTCGCAAATGCTGTCGGGGAGGGTTCAAAGAGTGGCCTTTTGCTGGGATTAAGTTACAATTGGACGAAATATATTTTTGTAAGTCGAATCAGCATGTTTCCAAGCTTTTCTGTGTGTTCCAAGCCATGTTTTTAAAAATATGCGTTTCTCGGCGAGAAAAGCGCATTTTCACAAATCCTGTCGGGGAGGGTTCAAAGAGTGGCCTTTTGCTGGGATAAAGTTAAAATTGGACCAAATATATTTTTCTAAGTCGAATTAATATGTTTCCAAGCTTTCTGTGCGTTCCAAGCCATGTTTTTAAAAATATGCGTTTCTCGGCGAGAAAAATATTTTCGCAAATGCTGACGGGGAGGGTTCAAAGAGTGGGCTTTGCTGGGATAAAGGTAAAATTTGTATAAATATATTTTCTAAGTCGAATTAATATGTTTCCAAGCATTTCTGTGTGTTCAAAGCCATGTTTTAAAAAATATGCGTTTCTCGGCGAAAAGCGCATTTCGCAAATGCTGACGGGGAGGGTTCAAAGAGTGGGCTTTTGCTGGAATAAAGGTAAAATTTGTATATATATATTTTTCTTATTCGAATTAATATGTTTCCAAGCATTTCTGTGTGTTCCAAGCCATGGTTGCAAAAATATGCGTTTCTCGGCGATAAAAGCGCATTTCGCAAATCCTGTCGGGGAGGGTTCAAGTGGCCTTTTGCTGGGATTAAGTTACAATTGGACCAAATATATTTTCTAAGTCGAATCAGCATGTTTCAAGCTTTTCTGTGTGTTCCAATCCATGTTTGCAAAAATATGCGTTTCTCGGCGAAAAAACGCATTTTCGCAAATGCTGTCGGGGAGGGTTCAAAGAGTGGCCTTTTGCTGGGATAAAGTTACAATTTGACTAAATATATTTTTGTAAGTAGAATAAGAATGTTTCCAAGCTTTTCTGTGTGTTCCAAGCCATGTTTTTAAAAATATGCGTTTCTCGAGAAAAGCGCATTTTCGCAAATCCTGTCGGGGAGGGTTCAAAGAGTGGCCTTTTGCTGGGATAAAGGTAAAATTTGTATAAATATATTTTTCTAAGTCGAATTAATATGTTTCCAAGCTTTTCTGTGTGTTCCAAGCCATGTTTTTAAAAATATGCGTTTCTCGGCGAGAAAAGCGCATTTTTTAAACAAATCCTGTCGGGGAGGGTTCAAAGAGTGGCCTTTTGCTGGGATTAAGTTACAATTGGACCAAATATATTTTTCTAAGTCGAATCAGCATGTTTCCAAGCTTTTCTGTGTGTTCCAAGCCATGTTTGCAAAAATATGCGTTTCTCGGCGAGAAAAGCGCATTTTCGCAAATGCTGTCGGGGAGGGTTCAAAGAGTGGACTTTTGCTGGGATTAAGTTACAATTGGACGAAATATATTTTTGTAAATCGAATCAGCATGTTTCCAAGCTTTTCTGTGTGTTCCAAGCCATGTTTTTAAAAATATGCGTTTCTCGGCGAGAAAAGCGCATTTTCGCAAATCCTGTCGGGGAGGGTTCAAAGAGTGGCCTTTTGCTGGGATAAAGTTAAAATTGGACCAAATATATTTTTCTAAGTCGAATTAATATGTTTCCAAGCATTTCTGTGTGTTCCAAGCCATGGTTGCAAAAATATGCGTTTCTCGGCGAGAAAAGCGCATTTTCGCAAATCCTGTCGGGGAGGGTTCAAAGAGTGGCCTTTTGTTGGGATTAAGTTACAATTGCACCAAATATATTTTTCTAAGTTGATTCAGCATGTTTCCAAGCTTTTCTGTGCGTTCCAAGCCATGTTTTTAAAAATATGCGTTTCTCGGCGAGAAAAGCGCATTTTCGCAAATGCTGACGGGGAGGGTTCAAAGAGTGGGCTTTTGCTGGGATAAAGGTAAAATTTGTATAAATATATTTTTCTAAGTCGAATTAATATGTTTCCAAGCATTTCTGTGTGTTCCAAGCCATGTTTTTAAAAATATGCGTTTCTCGGGCAGAAAAGCGCATTTTCGCAAATGCTGACGGGGAGGGTTCAAAGAGTGGGCTTTTGCTGGGATAAAGGTAAAAATTTGTATAAATATATTTTTCTAAGTCGAATCAGCATGTTTCCAAGCTTTTCTGTGTGTTCCAAGCCATGTTTGCAAAAATATGCGTTTCTCGTGAAAAAGCGCATTTTCGCAAATCCTGTCGGGGAGGGTTCAAAGAGTGGCCTTTTGCTGGGATTAAGTTACAATTGCACCAAATATATTTTTCTAAGTTGATTCAGCATGTTTCCAAGCTTTTCTGTGCGTTCCAAGCCATGTTTTTAAAAATATGCGTTTCTCGGCGATAAAATCGCAATTTTATAAATCCTGTCGGGGAGGGTTCAAAGAGTGGCCTTTTGCTGGGATTAAGTTACAATTGGACCAAATATATTTTTCTAAGTCGAATCAGCATGTTTCCAAGCTTTTCTGTGTGTTCCAAGCCATGTTTGCAAAAATATGTATTTCTCGGCGAAAAAGCGCATTTTTTCGCAAATGCTGTCGGGGAGTGTTCAAAGAGTTGCCTTTTGCTGGGATTAAGTTACAATAGAACGAAATATATTTTGTAGTCGAATCAGCATGTTTCCAAGCTTTCTGTGTGTTCCAAGCCATGTTTTTTAAAAATATGCGTTTCTCGGAGATAATAGCGCATTTTCGCAAATCCTGTCGGGGAGGGTTCAAAGAGTGGCCTTTTGCTGGGATAAAGTTAAAATTGGTCCAACTATATTTTTCTAAGTCGATTTATTATGTTTCCAAGCTTTTCTGTGCGTTCCAAGCCATGTTTTTAAAAATATGCGTTTCTCGGCGAGAAAAACGCATTTTATAAATGCTGACGGGGAGGGTTCAAAGAGTGGGCTTTTGCTGGGATAAAGGTAAAATTTGTATAAATATATTTTTCTAAGTCAATTAATATGTTTCCAAGCATTTCTGTGTTTCCAAGCCATGTTTTTAAAAATATGCGTTTCTCGGCGAGAAAAAGCGCATTTTCGCAAATGCTGACGGGGAGGGTTCAAAGAGTGGGCTTTTGCTGGGATAAAGGTAAAATTTGTATAAATATATTTTTCTAAGTCAATTAATATGTTTCCAAGCTTTTCTGTGTGTTCCAAGCCATGTTTTTAAAAATATGCGTTTCTCGGCGAAAAAGCGCATTTTAAAATCCTGTCGGGGAGGGTTCAAAGAGTGGCCTTTTGCTGGGATTAAGTTACAATTGGACCAAATATATTTTTCTAAGTCGAATCAGCATGTTTCCAAGCTTTTCTGTGTGTTCCAAGCCATGTTTGCAAAAATATGCGTTTCTCGGCGAGAAAAAGCGCATTTTTGTAATGCTGTCGGGGAGGGTTCAAAGAGTGGCCTTTTGCTGGGATTAAGTTACAATTGGACGAAATATATTTTTGTAAGTCGAATCAGCATGTTTCCAAGCTTTTCTGTGTGTTCCAAGCCATGTTTTTTAAAAATATGCGTTTCTCGGCGAGAAAAGCGCATTTTCGCAAATCCTGTCGGGGAGGGTTCAAAGAGTGGCCTTTTGCTGGGATAAAGTTAAAATTGGACCAAATATATTTTTATAAGTCGAATTAATATGTTTCCAAGCATTTCTGTGTGTTCCAAGCCATGGTTGCAAAAATATGCGTTTCTCGGCGAGAAAAGCGCATTTTCGCAAATCCTGTCGGGGAGGGTTCAAAGAGTGGCCTTTTGCTGGGATTAAGTTACAATTGCACCAAATATATTTTTCTAAGTTGATTCAGCATGTTTCCAAGCTTTTCTGTGCGTTCCAAGCCATGTTTTTAAAAATATGCGTTTCTCGGCGAGAAAAGCGCATTTTCGCAAATGCTGACGGGGAGGGTTCAAAGAGTGGGCTTTTGCTGGGATAAAGGTAAAATTTGTATAAATATATTTTTCTAAGTCGAATTAATATGTTTCCAAGCATTTCTGTGTGTTCCAAGCCATGGTTGCAAAAATATGCGTTTCTCGGCGAAAAAAGCGCATTTTCGCAAATCCTGTCGGGGAGGGTTCAAAGAGTGGCCTTTTGCTGGGATTAAGTTACAATTGGACCAAATATATTTTTCTAAGTCGAATCAGCATGTTTCCAAGCTTTTCTGTGTGTTCCAAGCCATGTTTGCA
Organism: Decapterus maruadsi; assembly: GCA_030347415.2. Classification (NCBI taxonomy): domain Eukaryota; kingdom Metazoa; phylum Chordata; class Actinopteri; order Carangiformes; family Carangidae; genus Decapterus; species Decapterus maruadsi. The sequence goes on along the minus strand of JARUPV020000149.1, from coordinate 12,133 downwards.
AAAATATGCGTTTCTCGGCGAGAAAAGCGCATTTTCGCAAATGCTGTCGGGGAGGGTTCAAAGAGTGGCCTTTTGCTGGGATTAAGTTACAATTGGACGAAATATATTTTTGTAAGTCGAATCAGCATGTTTCCAAGCTTTTCTGTGTGTTCCAAGCCATGTTTTTAAAAATATGCGTTTCTCGGCGAGAAAAGCGCATTTTCGCAAATCCTGTCGGGGAGGGTTCAAAGAGTGGCCTTTTGCTGGGATTAAGTTACAATTGGACCAAATATATTTTTCTAAGTCGAATTAATATGTTTCCAAGCTTTTCTGTGCGTTCCAAGCCATGTTTTTAAAAATATGCGTTTCTCGGCGAGAAAAGCGCATTTTCGCAAATGCTGACGGGAGGTGTTCAAAGAGTGGGCTTTTGCTGGGATAAAGGTAAAATTTGTATAAATATATTTTTCTAAGTCGAATTAATATGTTTCCAAGCATTTCTGTGTGTTCCAAGCCATGGTTGCAAAAATATGCGTTTCTCGGCGAGAAAAGCGCATTTTCGCAAATCCTGTCGGGGAGGGTTCAAAGAGTGGCCTTTTGCTGGGATTAAGTTACAATTGGACCAAATATATTTTTCTAAGTCGAATCAGCATGTTTCCAAGCTTTTCTGTGTGTTCCAAGCCATGTTTGCAAAAATATGCGTTTCTCGGCGAGAAAAGCGCATTTTCGCAAATGCTGTCGGGGAGGGTTCAAAGAGTGGCCTTTTGCTGGGATTAAGTTACAATTGGACGAAATATATTTTTGTAAGTCGAATCAGCATGTTTCCAAGCTTTTCTGTGTGTTCCAAGCCATGTTTTTAAAAATATGCGTTTTTCGGCGAGAAAAGCGCATTTTCGCAAATCCTGTCGGGGAGGGTTCAAAGAGTGGCCTTTTGCTGGGATAAAGTTAAAATTAGACCAAATATATTTTTCTAAGTCGAATTAATATGTTTCCAAGCTTTTCTGTGCGTTCCAAGCCATGTTTTTAAAAATATGCGTTTCTCGGCGAGAAAAGCGCATTTTCGCAAATGCTGACGGGGAGGGTTCAAAGAGTGGGTTTTTGCTGGGATAAAGGTAAAATTTGTATAAATATATTTTTCTAAGTCGAATTAATATGTTTCCAAGCATTTCTGTGTGTTCCAAGCCATGGTTGCAAAAATATGCGTTTCTCGGCGAGAAAAGCGCATTTTCGCAAATCCTGTCGGGAGGGTTCAAAGAGTGGCCTTTTGCTGGGATTAAGTTACAATTGGACCAAATATATTTTTCTAAGTCGAATCAGCATGTTTCCAAGCTTTTCTGTGTGTTCCAAGCCATGTTTGCAAAAATATGCGTTTCTCGGCGAGAAAAGCGCATTTTCGCAAATGCTGTCGGGGAGGGTTCAAAGAGTGGCCTTTTGCTGGGATTAAGTTACAATTGGACGAAATATATTTTTGTAAGTCGAATCAGCATGTTTCCAAGCTTTTCTGTGTGTTCCAAGCCATGTTTTTAAAAAATATGCGTTTTTCGGCGAGAAAAGCGCATTTTCGCAAATCCTGTCGGGGAGGGTTCAAAGAGTGGGCTTTTGCTGGGATAAAGTTAAAATTAGACCAAATATATTTTTCTAAGTCGAATTAATATGTTTCCAAGCTTTTCTGTGCGTTCCAAGCCATGTTTTTAAAAATATGCGTTTCTCGGCGAGAAAAGCGCATTTTCGCAAATGCTGACGGGGAGGGTTCAAAGAGTGGGTTTTTGCTGGGATAAAGGTAAAATTTGTATAAATATATTTTTCTAAGTCGAATTAATATGTTTCCAAGCATTTCTGTGTGTTCCAAGCCATGGTTGCAAAAATATGCGTTTCTCGGCGAGAAAAGCGCATTTTCGCAAATCCTGTCGGGGAGGGTTCAAAGAGTGGCCTTTTGCTGGGATTAAGTTACAATTGGACGAAATATATTTTTCTAAGTCGAATCAGCATGTTTCCAAGCTTTTCTGTGTGTTCCAAGCCATGTTTGCAAAAATATGCGTTTCTCGGCGAGAAAAGCGCATTTTCGCAAATGCTGTCGGGGAGGGTTCAAAGAGTGGCCTTTTGCTGGGATTAAGTTACAATTGGACGAAATATATTTTTGTAAGTCGAATCAGCATGTTTCCAAGCTTTTCTGTGTGTTCCAAGCCATGTTTTTAAAAATATGCGTTTTTCGGCGAGAAAAGCGCATTTTCGCAAATCCTGTCGGGGAGGGTTCAAAGAGTGGGCTTTTGCTGGGATAAAGGTAAAATTTGTATAAATATATTTTTCTAAGTCGAATTAATATGTTTCCAAGCATTTCTGTGTGTTCCAAGCCATGTTTTTAAAAATATGCGTTTCTCGGCGAGAAAAGCGCATTTTCGCAAATCCTGTCGGGGAGGGTTCAAAGAGTGGCCTTTTGCTGGGATTAAGTTAAAATTGGACCAAATATATTTTTCTAAGTCGAATCAGCATGTTTCCAAGCTTTTCTGTGTGTTCCAAGCCATGTTTTTAAAAATATGCGTTTCTCGGCGAGAAAAGCGCATTTTCGCAAATCCTGTCGGGGAGGGTTCAAAGAGTGGCCTTTTGCTGGGATAAAGTTAAAATTGGACCAAATATATTTTTCTAAGTCGAATTAATATGTTTCCAAGCATTTCTGTGTGTTCCAAGCCATGGTTGCAAAAATATGCGTTTCTCGGCGAGAAAAGCGCATTTTCGCAAATCCTGTCGGGGAGGGTTCAAAGAGTGGCCTTTTGCTGGGATAAAGTTAAAATTAGACCAAATATATTTTTCTAAGTCGAATTAATATGTTTCCAAGCTTTTCTGTGCGTTCCAAGCCATGTTTTTAAAAATATGCGTTTCTCGGCGAGAAAAGCGCATTTTCGCAAATGCTGACGGGGAGGGTTCAAAGAGTGGCCTTTTGCTGGGATTAAGTTACAATTGGACGAAATATATTTTTGTAAGTCGAATCAGCATGTTTCCAAGCTTTTCTGTGTGTTCCAAGCCATGTTTTTAAAAATATGCGTTTCTCGGCGAGAAAAGCGCATTTTCGCAAATCCTGTCGGGGAGGGTTCAAAGAGTGGGCTTTTGCTGGGATAAAGGTAAAATTTGTATAAATATATTTTTCTAAGTCGAATTAATATGTTTCCAAGCATTTCTGTGTGTTCCAAGCCATGTTTTTAAAAATATGCGTTTCTCGGCGAGCAAAGCGCATTTTCGCAAATCCTGTCGGGGAGGGTTCAAAGAGTGGCCTTTTGCTGGGATTAAGTTAAAATTGGACCAAATATATTTTTCTAAGTCGAATCAGCATGTTTCCAAGCTTTTCTGTGTGTTCCAAGCCATGTTTTTAAAAATATGCGTTTCTCGGCGAGAAAAGCGCATTTTCCGGGGAGGGTTCAAAGAGTGGCCTTTTGCTGGGATAAAGTTAAAATTGGACCAAATATATTTTTCTAAGTCGAATTAATATGTTTCCAAGCATTTCTGTGTGTTCCAAGCCATGGTTGCAAAAATATGCGTTTCTCGGCGAGAAAAGCGCATTTTCGCAAATCCTGTCGGGGAGGGTTCAAAGAGTGGCCTTTTGCTGGGATTAAGTTACAATTGGACCAAATATATTTTTCTAAGTCGAATCAGCATGTTTCCAAGCTTTTCTGTGTGTTCCAAGCCATGTTTGCAAAAATATGCGTTTCTCGGCGAGAAAAGCGCATTTTCGCAAATGCTGTCGGGAGGGTTCAAAGAGTGGCCTTTTGCTGGGATTAAGTTACAATTGGACGAAATATATTTTTGTAAGTCGAATCAGCATGTTTCCAAGCTTTTCTGTGTGTTCCAAGCCATGTTTTTAAAAATATGCGTTTTTCGGCGAGAAAAGCGCATTTTCGCAAATCCTGTCGGGGAGGGTTCAAAGAGTGGGCTTTTGCTGGGATAAAGTTAAAATTAGACCAAATATATTTTTTAAGTCGAATTAATATGTTTCCAAGCTTTTCTGTGCGTTCCAAGCCATGTTTTTAAAAATATGCGTTTCTCGGCGAGAAAAGCGCATTTTCGCAAATGCTGACGGGGAGGGTTCAAAGAGTGGGTTTTTGCTGGGATAAAGGTAAAATTTGTATAAATATATTTTTCTAAGTCGAATTAATATGTTTCCAAGCATTTCTGTGTGTTCCAAGCCATGGTTGCAAAAATATGCGTTTCTCGGCGAGAAAAGCGCATTTTCGCAAATCCTGTCGGGGAGGGTTCAAAGAGTGGCCTTTTGCTGGGATTAAGTTACAATTGGACGAAATATATTTTTCTAAGTCGAATCAGCATGTTTCCAAGCTTTTCTGTGTGTTCCAAGCCATGTTTGCAAAATATGCGTTTCTCGGCGAGAAAAGCGCATTTTCGCAAATGCTGTCGGGGAGGGTTCAAAGAGTGGCCTTTTGCTGGGATTAAGTTACAATTGGACGAAATATATTTTTGTAAGTCGAATCAGCATGTTTCCAAGCTTTTCTGTGTGTTCCAAGCCATGTTTTTAAAAATATGCGTTTTTCGGCGAGAAAAGCGCATTTTCGCAAATCCTGTCGGGGAGGGTTCAAAGAGTGGGCTTTTGCTGGGATAAAGGTAAAATTTGTATAAATATATTTTTCTAAGTCGAATTAATATGTTTCCAAGCATTTCTGTGTGTTCCAAGCCATGTTTTCAAAAATATGCGTTTCTCGGCGAGAAAAGCGCATTTTCGCAAATCCTGTCGGGGAGGGTTCAAAGAGTGGCCTTTTGCTGGGATTAAGTTAAAATTGGACCAAATATATTTTTCTAAGTCGAATCAGCATGTTTCCAAGCTTTTCTGTGTGTTCCAAGCCATGTTTTTAAAAATATGCGTTTCTCGGCGAGAAAAGCGCATTTTCGCAAATCCTGTCGGGGAGGGTTCAAAGAGTGGCCTTTTGCTGGGATAAAGTTAAAATTGGACCAAATATATTTTTCTAAGTCGAATTAATATGTTTCCAAGCATTTCTGTGTGTTCCAAGCCATGGTTGCAAAAATATGCGTTTCTCGGCGAGAAAAGCGCATTTTCGCAAATCCTGTCGGGGAGGGTTCAAAGAGTGGCCTTTTGCTGGGATAAAGTTAAAATTAGACCAAATATATTTTTCTAAGTCGAATTAATATGTTTCCAAGCTTTTCTGTGCGTTCCAAGCCATGTTTTTAAAAATATGCGTTTCTCGGCGAGAAAAGCGCATTTTCGCAAATGCTGACGGGGAGGGTTCAAAGAGTGGCCTTTTGCTGGGATTAAGTTACAATTGGACGAAATATATTTTTGTAAGTCGAATCAGCATGTTTCCAAGCTTTTCTGTGTGTTCCAAGCCATGTTTTTAAAAATATGCGTTTCTCGGCGAGAAAAGCGCATTTTCGCAAATCCTGTCGGGGAGGGTTCAAAGAGTGGGCTTTTGCTGGGATAAAGGTAAAATTTGTATAAATATATTTTTCTAAGTCGAATTAATATGTTTCCAAGCATTTCTGTGTGTTCCAAGCCATGTTTTCAAAAATATGCGTTTCTCGGCGAGAAAAGCGCATTTTCGCAAATCCTGTCGGGGAGGGTTCAAAGAGTGGCCTTTTGCTGGGATTAAGTTAAAATTGGACCAAATATATTTTTCTAAGTCGAATCAGCATGTTTCCAAGCTTTTCTGTGTGTTCCAAGCCATGTTTTTAAAAATATGCGTTTCTCGGCGAGAAAAGCGCATTTTCGCAAATCCTGTCGGGGAGGGTTCAAAGAGTGGCCTTTTGCTGGGATAAAGTTAAAATTGGACCAAATATATTTTTCTAAGTCGAATTAATATGTTTCCAAGCATTTCTGTGTGTTCCAAGCCATGGTTGCAAAAATATGCGTTTCTCGGCGAGAAAAGCGCATTTTCGCAAATCCTGTCGGGGAGGGTTCAAAGAGTGGCCTTTTGCTGGGATAAAGTTAAAATTAGACCAAATATATTTTTCTAAGTCGAATTAATATGTTTCCAAGCTTTTCTGTGCGTTCCAAGCCATGTTTTTAAAAATATGCGTTTCTCGGCGAGAAAAGCGCATTTTCGCAAATGCTGACGGGGAGGGTTCAAAGAGTGGGCTTTTGCTGGGATAAAGGTAAAATTTGTATAAATATATTTTTCTAAGTCGAATTAATATGTTTCCAAGCATTTCTGTGTGTTCCAAGCCATGTTTTTAAAAATATGCGTTTCTCGGCGAGAAAAGCGCATTTTCGCAAATCCTGTCGGGGAGGGTTCAAAGAGTGGCCTTTTGCTGGGATTAAGTTAAAATTGGACCAAATATATTTTTCTAAGTCGAATTAATATGTTTCCAAGCATTTCTGTGTGTTCCAAGCCATGGTTGCAAAAATATGCGTTTCTCGGCGAGAAAAGCGCATTTTCGCCAATACTGTCGGGGAGGGTTCAAAGAGTGGGCTTTTGCTGGGATAAAGGTACAATTTGAATAAATATATTTTTCTAAGTCGAATTAGCAAGTTTCCAAGCATTTCTGTGTGTTCTAAGCCATGTTTTTAAAAATATGCGTTTCTCGGCGAGAAAAGCACATTTTCGCAAATACTGTCGGGGAGGGTTCAAAGAGTGGGCTTTTGCTGGGATAAAGGTACAATTTGAATAAATATATTTTTCTAAGTCGAATTAGCAAGTTTCCAAGCATTTCTGTGTGTTCCAAGCCATGTTTTTAAAAATGTGCGTTTCTCGGCGAGAAAAGCGCATTGTCGCAAATGCTGTCGGGGAGGGTGCAAAAAGTGGGCTTTTGCTGGGATTAAGTTACAATTGTACCAGATATATTTTTCCAAGTCGAATTAGCAAGTTTCCAAGCATTTCTGTGTGTTCCAAGCCATGTTTTTAAAAATATGCGTTTCTCGGCGAGAAAAGCGCATTTTCGCAAATGCTGTCGGGGAGGGTTCAAAGAGTGGGCTTTTGCTGGGATAAAGGTAAAATTTGAATAAATATATTTTTCCAAGCCGAATTAGCATGTTTCCAAGCTTTTCTGTGTGTTCCAAGCCATAGTTGCAAAAATATGCGTTTCTCGGCGAGAAAAGCGCATTTTCGCAAATGCTGTGGGGGAGGGTTCAAAGAGTGGGCTTTTGCTGGGATTAAGTTAAAATTGGACCAAATATATTTTTCCAACTCGAATTAGCATGTTTCCAAGTTTTTCTGTGTGTTCCAAGCCATTATTGCAAAAATATGCGTTTCTCGGCGAGAAAAGCGCATTTTCGCAAATCATGTCGGGGAGGGTTCAAAGAGTGGCCTGTTGCTGGGATAAAGTTAATATTGGACCAAATATATTTTTCCAAGTCGAATTAGCATGTTTCCAAGCTTTTCTGTGTGTTCCAAACCATGTTTTAAAAAATATGCGTTTCTCGGCGAGAAAAGCGCATTCTCGCAAATCATGTCGGGGAGGGTTCAAAGAGTGGCCTTTTGCTGGGATAAAGTTAATATTGGACCAAATATATTTTTCCAAGTCGAATTAGCATGTTTCCAAGCTTTTCTGTGTGTTCCAAGGCATGTTTGCAAAAAATATGCGTTTCTCGGCGAGAAAAGCGCATTTTCGCAAATGCTGTCGGGAAGGGTGCAAAAAGTCGGCTTTTGCTGGGATTAAGTTACATTTGGACCAGATATATTTTTCCAAGTCGAATTAGCATGTTTCCAAGCTTTTCTGTGTGTTCCAAGCCATGTTTTTAAAAATATGCGTTTCTCGGCGAGAAAAGCGCATTTTCGCAAATGCTGTCGGGGAGGGTTCAAAGAGTGGGCTTTTGCTGGGATAAAGGTAAAATTTGAATAAATATATTTTTCCAAGCCGAATTAGCATGTTTCCAAGCTTTTCTGTGTGTTCCAAGCCATAGTTGCAAAAATATGCGTTTCTCGGCGAGAAAAGCGCATTTTCGCAAATGCTGTCGGGGAGGGTTCAAAGAGTGGGCTTTTGCTGGGATTAAGTTAAAATTGGACCAAATATATTTTTCCAACTCGAATTAGCATGTTTCCAAGCTTTTCTGTGTGTTCCAAGCCATTATTGCAAAAATATGCGTTTCTCGGCGAGAAACGCGCATTTTCGCAAATCATGTCGGGGAGGGTTCAAAGAGTGGCCTTTTGCTGGGATAAAGTTAATATTGGACCAAATATATTTTTCCAAGTCGAATTAGCATGTTTCCAAGCTTTTCTGTGTGTTCCAAGCCATAGTTGCAAAAATATGCGTTTCTCGGCGAGAAAAGCGCATTTTCACAAATGCTGTCGGGGAGGCTTCAAAGAGTGGGCTTTTGCTGGGATTAAGTTACAATTGGACCAAATATATTTTTCCAAGTCGAATTAGCATGTTTCCAAGCTTTTCTGTGTGTTCCAAGCCATAGTTGCAAAAATATGCGTTTCTCGCCGAGAAAAGCGCATTTTCGCAAATGCTGTCGGGGAGGCTTCAAAGAGTGGGCTTTTGCTGGGATTAAGTTACAATTGGACCAAATATATTTTTCCAAGTCGAATTAGCATGTTTCCAAGCTTTTCTGTGTGTTCCAAGCCATGTTTTAAAAAATATGCGTTTCTCGGCGAGAAAAGCGCATTTTCGCAAATCATGTCGGGGAGGGTTCAAAGAGTGGCCTTTTGCTGGGATAAAGTTAATATTGGACCAAATATATTTTTCCAAGTCGAATTAGCATGTTTCCAAGCTTTTCTGTGTGTTCCAAGCCATGTTTTTAAAAATATGCGTTTCTCGGCGAGAAAAGCGCATTTTCGCAAATGCTGACGGGGAGTGTTCAAAGAGTGGGCTTTTGCTGGAATAAAGGTAAAATTTGAATAAATACATTTTTCCAAGTCGAATTAGCATGTTTCCAAGCTTTTCTGTGTGTTCAAAGCCATGTTTTTAAAAATATGCGTTTCTCGGCGGAAAAAAGCGCATTTTCGCAAATGCTGTCGGGAAGGGTGCAAAAAGTGGGCTTTTGCTGGGATTAAGCTACAATTGGACCAGATATATTTTTCAAAGTCGAATTAGCATGTTTCCAAGCTTTTCTGTGTGTTCAAAGCCATGTTTGCAAAAAATATGCGTTTCTCGACGAGAAAAGCGCATTTTCGCAAATGCTGTCGGGAAGGGTGCAAAAAGTGGGCTTTTGCTGGGATTAAGTTACAATTGGACCAGATATATTTTTCCAAGTCGAATTAGCATGTTTCCATGCTTTTCTGTGTGTTCCAAGCCATGTTTTTAAAAATATGCGTTTCTCGGCGAGAAAAGCGCATTTTCGCAAATCATGTCGGGGAGGGTTCAAAGAGTGGCCTTTTGCTGGGATTAAGTTACAATTGGACCAGATATATTTTTCCAAGTCGAATTAGCATGTTTCCAAGCTTTTCTGTGTGTTCCAAGCCATGTTTTTAAAAATATGCGTTTCTCGGCGAGAAAAGCGCATTTTCGCAAATCATGTCGGGGAGGGTTCAAAGAGTGGCCTTTTGCTGGGATAAAGTTAAAATTGGACCAGATATATTTTTCCAAGTCGAATTAGCATGTTTCCAAGCTTTTCTGTGTGTTCCAAGCCATGTTTTAAAAAATATGCGTTTCTCGGCGAGAAAAGCGCATTCTCGCAAATCATGTCGGGGAGGGTTCAAAGAGTGGCCTTTTGCTGGGATAAAGTTAATATTGGACCAAATATATTTTTCCAAGTCGAATTAGCATGTTTCCAAGCTTTTCTGTGTGTTCCAAGCCATAGTTGCAAAAATATGCGTTTCTCGGCGAGAAAAGCGCATTTTAGCAAATGCTGTCGGGGAGGGTTCAAAGAGTGGGCTTTTGCTGGGATTAAGTTACATTTGGACCAGATATATTTTTCCAAGTCGAATTAGCATGTTTCCAAGCTTTTCTGTGTGTTCCAAGCCATGTTTTTAAAAATATGCGTTTCTCGGCGAGAAAAGCGCATTTTCGCAAATGCTGTCGGGGGTCCCCTCTCTGGTTCAAAGAGTGGGCTTTTGCTGGGATAAAGGTAAAATTTGAATAAATATATTTTTCCAAGCCGAATTAGCATGTTTCCAAGCTTTTCTGTGTGTTCCAAGCCATAGTTGCAAAAATATGCGTTTCTCGGCGAGAAAAGCGCATTTTAGCAAATGCTGTCGGGGAGGGTTCAAAGAGTGGGCTTTTGCTGGGATTAAGTTAAAATTGGACCAAATATATTTTTCCAACTCGAATTAGCATGTTTCCAAGTTTTTCCTGTGTGTTCCAAGCCATTATTGCAAAAATATGCGTTTCTCGGCAAGAAACGCGCATTTTCGCAAATCATGTCGGGGAGGGTTCAAAGAGTGGCCTTTTGCTGGGATAAAGTTAATATTGGACCAAATATATTTTTCCAAGTCGAATTAGCATGTTTCCAAGCTTTTCTGTGTGTTCCAAGGCATGTTTGCAAAAATATGCGTTTCTCGGCGAGAAAAGCGCATTTTCGCAAATGCTGTCGGGGAGGGTTCAAAGAGTGGGCTTTTGCTGGGATAAAGGTAAAATTTGAATAAATATATTTTCCAAGTCGAATTAGCATGTTTCCAAGCTTTTCTGTGTGTTCCAAGGCATGTTTGCAAAAATATGCGTTTCTCGGCGAGAAAAGCGCATTTTCGCAAATCATGTCGGGGAGGGTTCAAAGAGTGGCCTTTTGCTGGGATAAAGTTAAAATTGGACGAAATATATTTTTCCAAGTCGAATTAGCATGTTTCCAAGCTTTTCTGTGTGTTCCAAGCCATGTTTTTAAAAATATGCGTTTCTCGGCGAGAAATGCGCATTTTCGCAAATGCTGTCTTGTCGGCTAAAATGCATGGTCACGTGACTTTCTGTGTAAAAAACATGATATCATAATACACACATGATTAGAGGAGAGTTAAAAGACCATCATACTTTTTTCTGGACCTCAATCGACCTCAATCATCCAGCCCTCTGCCTCACGTATTTTACCCAGGTGGTGATGCCCCATTCTCGGGGAGCGCTCTGGGAGGGTCCCCTCTCTGGTTCTCCGGGCCTGGAGCTTCTGGGGCTGGTTCTGGTTTTACAACTGCTGCTTGCAGATGATGATAATATTTCAACTCCAGTCAAGTCCCACTACACAAGGGCACACACACGGACATTTTATTTAAAAAAAGGTCCCATGTTCCCCGCTGTTGCCGGGGAACATAGACTACCCCTATGTCAATTAAATAAAATCAACAAAGTGCATTTTCAAATCTATTGTCAATTTTAACATAGTGCACTTGTATAGTAAACAACTAGCCCACCCCCCCTTTTCATGAATAAATAGCTCCCAAGCAAATTAATTTAAGGCCTGTATTTCAATTAAAGAGAACAAGACAGAGTAAATAAGGGGTTTTCCCTGTTTGTTTGGTGTTTTTTTTTCCTTTCTTTTTTTGAGGCCAAGGTGTCAAAAGCATCTTGATAACTGCACTGTAATTGCATTGTACCCCTCCATTAAATAGGCTACTGTATGGGAGGAGGCTGAAAATCCCAGGACATGTCTGTTCTGTTCTGGTGATGCAAGTCAGTAGTCCTGAAACGGGTGTTTCTCTTCAACAGTATAACACACATTTTACATCTCAGAGCCGACGTCTTTCTGCATACGGACTTCCTGCTCCTATCAAACGGGGCAGAGCTCCGTGTGAACAAGTTAGGAGAGATGGGCTACAGACTGAGGGAGAACCGGGGGCTCTGACACAACACCAGCAGGAGAAGCAGGAAACAAGCACATCACACCGAATACGCACCGCGACGGCGTTGCTTTCGGTTGTGAGCACACATGAAAGTCAATGGGTTTGTGCGCACAAGAGGCCCATCTGAACGGCCCCCATGCACACACACAACCAAGGCGGCGGTGGTGGCAGCAGCAGCTCGCCTTTGACTTCAGCATCAACTTTTGCTGCACTCCGTCTCCTTTCTCTTTCCCCCTCGGACGCACTGGCCGCGCAGGGTAAACAAACGATCTGATTGGCTCAATTGAGTGAGGCTGTCGTATTGACTGAGCCCGCTGTCCTGTCGGAACGGGAAAATGTTAACTTATTAGAGATTGGTCTCAGGTCCAGATCGAACCATCACTCGGTCTGGGTCCGGACCGAGGTCCGCCATGTGGTGATACCTGGTCTAGACTGAAGACCTTCCTCTATGACAGAGCTTTTAGTTAGGGCTGGTTCAGGTAGCTCTGAACCATTGTATA
>JARUPV020000148.1:5000-12468 GCA_030347415.2 Decapterus maruadsi | reverse complement strand
TTTTATCTAATAGAAAGTAAATAGTAAGTAATAGTAAGTAATATTAAGTAAGTAATAGTAAAAATAGTAATTAATAGTAAGTTTAATTAAAATAGTAAATAAAGATGTGGATTAATTTTATTCTAGTGAGTTCTAGACAGAGCAGAGTTTTGTATGTCCTTCGTGAGAAGGGCTTTGTTGCAGGTTAGAGTACTCTGCGCAGTGAATAGTGACTTCCCCATGTATTGATCAATACCGTCCCAGGAAGCCTCCAAGCACACCTTTTAAACCTGAATCCCAAGCAAAGGAGCCAAAAACATGGACACGAGGTCACATGAATTGGTCCCCGCAGGGGAATGTGGAGGGTGCAAGGAAGTAACCAGGGTCCAGTGAGAGATCTGGAGGAGCTTCCTAAACACTAGCACGGACATCTCTAACTGCTCCGGATCTGCAGTAGGAAGATCAGTCCAGCTTGTAAGTGCATTCACCTCTGTGACAGAGAGTGAGCTACACCCCAACACTGCACGTGATCAACCAGTCACAGGACCGGCGTCTGTTTTTAAGAGAACGGGGACCTCGCGGTCCTCGAAGCTCCAACTGCGGAAAACTAGTCAGACTAGAATTCCGATTGATTCTCTGCAAAGTCTGTGCTCACTGGGACACGTCCTCAGTTGTGTGCCTTGATATCATTGAACGTTTCGACCACTTATCACAATACGTCCTCAATCAAGGGAGGTCCACCCGGAGGTAGCTATCCTCCGGGGCGTGTCCTTGTCAAGACTACTCTACACTACACTAGCCATTTCTCTTGGTTTTTAGGTTCTGGTTTTTTGAAAGCAGTTGTTTTTTGAGAAGGATATCTATAAAGTTTTTAAATTTTGAAGTTTTAGATTTTTTGAAGATCTAGTTGGTTTGGTTTAAAGTAAAAAATTAAGTAAGTCAAATAAAATAAATAAAGTAAGGTTGAAGGAGTTGTCCTATGGTCCCGGTGCATCCTCGGCTCAGTTTCTAGGCATACTGAGGGATGTTAAAATTTGGAGGAAGGTGACAATTTGAAGGACGCCCAATTGAGTTTAAAGTTTGGTGGCAAAAGGATTTTTAAAGCGTGTGTGGTGCAAGATGGGCTGTTGTGTGAGCGAGGATAAGCCTCATAGAAGACTTGGCTACGTTTAAGGTTCTGATGCCTGAACCACCACACCCGTAGTGCTGCCCTAGAGTCGGGACACGGGGGGCCGCATACGTACCGCCTTGACCAGTAGTCTACAACTTGTTGGCACCGTTAGGTTTCTGTTGTCAAACCGGTCAAGGCACGAGGATGTTGGTCTCCTTGGATTCTTCCTCGGTTGGTTCCCCTCACGGAGAGGTCGGGATTAGCCACTGGAAGGTGGCGTCCTCCCGACATCCCCAGAGGACTGAGAAGGACAAGGCCAGCCGAGATGAACTCTGCCTCCTTGTCCCCCCATAGAACCTCCGATTGGTCCCCCCTCTGGGAAGGAACCAGGGTCGGCAACGCCATATTTTGGAGCTTTCCCCGGTCCTCCCAGAGGATTGGAAAAGACAAGGCCAGCCGAGATGAACTCTGCCTCCTTGTCCCTCCAAAGGGACTCCGGTGAGTCTCGGCGGTGCTCGGCGGTGCTCGGCGGTGCTCGGCGGTGCTCGGCTGGACTCTGGCGGCTTGTGGTCTTCGTTGAAGGATGCTCATTTAGAATAGCCCTCAAAAGGGCCTTTGTTTGTTTCAGGGTGTCCTCTCTGGGTCTTCTGCCGAGTTCCTGTTTTGCTGGTCTTTTGGTTCTCACCTAACTATGGGGCGCACCTCCCTGGCTGAGGGTTTTGGGCAAGTAGAGTGTTTTTGGGTTATTTTAAGGTGATTTACTTAAAAGTGTGTTGTTATACTTTGTTGATAAATGTTTAAGTAAGTGGGGAATACATGTCAAAGTTGGTTTGTGGATTTTGTTTAAAAGTGAGTTAATTAAGGTGTTTTTTAAGGTAAAACTGGGTTGATTTCGGTTGTTTGTTTGTTATGTTAATTAGAATTACCCGTCACTTTTGAGGCGGTTTCCAGTCTTTAGGTCCTGTGTTTATTTAAGAAGAAGTAATTTTCGTTTTTTAATGGAAAAATGTAGTTTAGACCTGAGTTTAATTTTGGAATGTGTGGTAGATTTATGGGTTGATTCTGTTGATTGTAAGATAATAACGAGAGGGGGAAGAGAAAGGAATTTTAAATTAAAAGTGTGTTTGAGGTTGTTTAAGTTTAAACACACAAATACAAAAAATAAATCTTCTTATGAAGATTGTGTTTATTTGTGTTATCTTTGATTTTAAGGAGGTAATAAGTTGTATGTTATTGAGAAAGTTTTTCGAATTGTTGTTAGGTTTGTGGTTAAGCCACGCCCCTTCTGTTAAAATTATTTGTTAGATTTATAATAAGGCAGTGTTAAAGTAGGGGTAAATTTGTTGAGGATATGATAATGTTATTTTTATTGAGTGTATATTTATTTATATATAAAGAATTACATATTGTGAATTTTTAGTTTAGGGGGAATTGAATTCTTTTTTTGTGTGACCATCAGTGAGGGGTCCGGGTTTTGGGTTGTTCTGTTAACATTGTCCTGTACGTGCCTAGTTGGATCCTTGGGGTCCAGTCGTTGTGAAAAGAGAAAAGGTTCCAGCACCGAATGCAACTCCGGGGCTCGGCTCCGAACACAAGAGTCCCAACGCCGGACGTCACTCCCGTATTTTTTCCTTTTTTCTTCGTTAGTGTAAGCGGATCATCCAGTGTATATATTTTCTTTGGTTTCTCTCAGTTTAGGATGTACAGTAGTCCAAGTGGGCTTCTGTGGGCTTCAACTTTGGTTGTCATCCCTGAGATTTTTTCTGTTCTTTTTTCTTTGATTAGTGTAATTTAATCCAATGTGAGATGTACAGTAGACCAAGTGAGCTGTTGTGAGCCTCAACATTGGATGTTATCCTTGGATTTTTTTTCCTTTTTTTCTTACATTAGTGTGATTTAATCCAATGTTTTCTTCTCTGGGTCTTCTGCCGAGTTCCTGTTTTGCTGGTCTTTTGGTTCTCACCTAACTATGGGGCGCGCCTCCCTGGCTGAGGGTGTTGGGCAAGTAGGGTGTTTTTGGGTTATTTTAAGGTGATTTACTTAAAAGTGTGTTGTTATACTTTGTTGATAAATAGGGTTAGGGTTAGGGTTAGGGTTAGGGGGTAGGGTTAGGGTTAGGGTTAGGGTTAGGGTTAGGTATAAGGCAAAATGGGGGAATGTCCCCTGGGACATATGGGAATAAGTCCTTATAGGAACACCTTAGAGACCTCAAACTAAGAAATGAGTATCGATCAGACAATTCTCCATCGACTGGGAGGGGCTTGATGACGTCACTTCCGGTGTCCATATCTCGGTCCCGGAAGTAGCTAGGCGGAAGTGGGTGGTGTCTATGGACAGGTCTCGGGGAGATGAGTCTAATAGTAATTGACATCATGTGTCTGTGAAGTACCGTTCTCGAGATATCGCGAGATGTCCCTCTCCCATTGACTCCCATGTTAAATGGATGTCCCACCCGGAGATTCTTCTAAGTGCCACAGGGTATGTATGGGGCGGGGACATGCGGGAAACTTCACGAGAGCACGAATCAGGTGATTCTGAACATGATTGGTCTTCAGTTTTGGGGGACCGGAAGTGGCCCCTGGCGGGGCCCCTGAGGGCCCGAGGGCCACATGTTGGGTATCAATGGAAAGGTCTGTGTGAGACGAGTCCATAGAGACCGGACCCAGGCCCGTGGCACGTACCGTTCGTGAGATATCGCGATATGTCTCTCCCCCATTGACTCCCATGTTAAATGGATGTCCCAGGCCGAAAATCGCCAAAGTGCCACAGGGTACTATGTATGGGAAGGCGTTCCCCAGGAAACTTCACCACTATACTTTTCAGACGATTCTGCACCTGATTGGTCAGTGATTTTCATAGTGCCCAAAGTGGGTCATGTTGGGTATCTACAGAGAGGCCTCGAGTAGACAAGTGCCTGGACTCGGGTGTCAGGTCAGTGGGACATTCCCCTGGTCAGATATCGCGAGAAGTGTGTTTTGAAAAGTTCTGAAAATCGCCCAAGTGTTACAGGGTACTATGTATGGGATGGACTTCCCCAGGAAACTTCACCACTACATGTTTCAGACGATTCTGAACATGATTGGTCCCCGACCGGAAGTAGTTTTTATAGCGCCCCCTTGTGGTCATGTTGGGTATCTACAGAGAGGCCAGGACGAGACAAGTTCAGAGACACTTGAACCAAGTCTCTGAGACTTTGCATTAGTGAGATATCGCGAGAAGAAGGGACTGGTTAAGGTTAGTAAAAATGACATGTCCAGGCATCTATAAGAAAAAACAGTCCAGCAACACGCCCCAACTGGTTAAGTTTAGTAAAAATGACATGTCCAGGCATCTATAAGAAAAAGGGTTAGGGGTTAGGGTTAGGTGTAGTGATGAAATACACATCGTATAGGGTTAGGGTTAGGGTTAGGGTTAGGGTTAGGGTTAGGGTTAGGGTTAGGGTTAGGGTTAGGGTTAGGGTAAGGGTTAGGGTTAGGGTTAGGGGTTAGGGTTAGGGTTAGGGTTTGGGTTAGGGTTAGGGGTTAGGGTTAGGGTTAGGGTTAGGGTTAGGGTTAGGGTTAGGGTTAGGGGTTAGGGGGTTAGGGTTAGGGTTAGGGTTAGGTATAAGGCAAAATGGGGGAATGTCCCCTGGGACATATGGGAATAAGTCCTTATAGGAACACCTTAGAGACCTCAAACTAAGAAATGAGTATCGATCAGACAATTCTCCATCGACTGGGAGGGGCTTGATGACGTCACTTCCGGTGTCCATATCTCGGTCCCGGAAGTAGCTAGGCGGAAGTGGGTGGTGTCTATGGACAGGTCTCGGGGAGATGAGTCTAATAGTAATTGACATCATGTGTCTGTGAAGTACCGTTCTCGAGATATCGCGAGATGTCCCTCTCCCATTGACTCCCATGTTAAATGGATGTCCCACCCGGAGATTCTTCTAAGTGCCACAGGGTATGTATGGGGCGGGGACATGCGGGAAACTTCACGAGAGCACGAATCAGGTGATTCTGAACATGATTGGTCTTCAGTTTTGGGGGACCGGAAGTGGCCCCTGGCGGGGCCCCTGAGGGCCCGAGGGCCACATGTTGGGTATCAATGGAAAGGTCTGTGTGAGACGAGTCCATAGAGACCGGACCCAGGCCCGTGGCACGTACCGTTCGTGAGATATCGCGATATGTCTCTCCCCCATTGACTCCCATGTTAAATGGATGTCCCAGGCCGAAAATCGCCAAAGTGCCACAGGGTACTATGTATGGGAAGGCGTTCCCCAGGAAACTTCACCACTATACTTTTCAGACGATTCTGCACCTGATTGGTCAGTGATTTTCATAGTGCCCAAAGTGGGTCATGTTGGGTATCTACAGAGAGGCCTCGAGTAGACAAGTGCCTGGACTCGGGTGTCAGGTCAGTGGGACATTCCCCTGGTCAGATATCGCGAGAAGTGTGTTTTGAAAAGTTCTGAAAATCGCCCAAGTGTTACAGGGTACTATGTATGGGATGGACTTCCCCAGGAAACTTCACCACTACATGTTTCAGACGATTCTGAACATGATTGGTCCCCGACCGGAAGTAGTTTTTATAGCGCCCCCTTGTGGTCATGTTGGGTATCTACAGAGAGGCCAGGACGAGACAAGTTCAGAGACACTTGAACCAAGTCTCTGAGACTTTGCATTAGTGAGATATCGCGAGAAGAAGGGACTGGTTAAGGTTAGTAAAAATGACATGTCCAGGCATCTATAAGAAAAAACAGTCCAGCAACACGCCCCAACTGGTTAAGTTTAGTAAAAATGACATGTCCAGGCATCTATAAGAAAAAGGGTTAGGTTAGGGTTAGGTGTAGTAGTGAAATACACAATGTAGGGTTAGGGTTAGGGTTAGGGTTAGGGTTAGGGTTAGGGTTAGGGTTAGGGTTAGGGTTAGGGTTAGGGTTAGGGTTAGGGTTAGGGTTAGGGTTAGGGTTAGGGTTAGGGTTAGGGTTAGGGTTAGGGTTAGGGGTTAGGGTTAGGGTTAGGGTTAGGGTTAGGGTTAGGGTTAGGGTTAGGGTTAGGGTTAGGGTTAGGGTTAGGGTTAGGGTTAGGGTTAGGGTTAGGGTTAGGGTTAGGGTTAGGGTTAGGGTTAGGGTTAGGTATAAGGCAAAATGGGGGAATGTCCCCTGGGACATATGGGAATAAGTCCTTATAGGAACACCTTAGAGACCTCAAACTAAGAAATGAGTATCGATCAGACAATTCTCCATCGACTGGGAGGGGCTTGATGACGTCACTTCCGGTGTCCATATCTCGGTCCCGGAAGTAGCTAGGCGGAAGTGGGTGGTGTCTATGGACAGGTCTCGGGGAGATGAGTCTAATAGTAATTGACATCATGTGTCTGTGAAGTACCGTTCTCGAGATATCGCGAGATGTCCCTCTCCCATTGACTCCCATGTTAAATGGATGTCCCACCCGGAGATTCTTCTAAGTGCCACAGGGTATGTATGGGGCGGGGACATGCGGGAAACTTCACGAGAGCACGAATCGTTATCAGGTGATTCTGAACATGATTGGTCTTCAGTTTTGGGGGACCGGAAGTGGCCCCTGGCGGGGCCCCTGAGGGCCCGAGGGCCACATGTTGGGTATCAATGGAAAGGTCTGTGTGAGACGAGTCCATAGAGACCGGACCCAGGCCCGTGGCACGTACCGTTCGTGAGATATCGCGATATGTCTCTCCCCCATTGACTCCCATGTTAAATGGATGTCCCAGGCCGAAAATCGCCAAAGTGCCACAGGGTACTATGTATGGGAAGGCGTTCCCCAGGAAACTTCACCACTATACTTTTCAGACGATTCTGCACCTGATTGGTCAGTGATTTTCATAGTGCCCAAAGTGGGTCATGTTGGGTATCTACAGAGAGGCCTCGAGTAGACAAGTGCCTGGACTCGGGTGTCAGGTCAGTGGGACATTCCCCTGGTCAGATATCGCGAGAAGTGTGTTTTGAAAAGTTCTGAAAATCGCCCAAGTGTTACAGGGTACTATGTATGGGATGGACTTCCCCAGGAAACTTCACCACTACATGTTTCAGACGATTCTGAACATGATTGGTCCCCGACCGGAAGTAGTTTTTATAGCGCCCCCTTGTGGTCATGTTGGGTATCTACAGAGAGGCCAGGACGAGACAAGTTCAGAGACACTTGAACCAAGTCTCTGAGACTTTGCATTAGTGAGATATCGCGAGAAGAAGGGACTGGTTAAGGTTAGTAAAAATGACATGTCCAGGCATCTATAAGAAAAAACAGTCCAGCAACACGCCCCAACTGGTTAAGTTTAGTAAAAATGACATGTCCAGGCATCTATAAGAAAAAGGGTTAGGGGTTAGGGTTAGGTGTAGTGATGAAATACACAATGTAGGGT
>JARUPV020000147.1:0-19851 GCA_030347415.2 Decapterus maruadsi | reverse complement strand
AATATAAAACATGATTTTTAAAATGGCTGTTTCAAGGTTTCACTATATTTAGTTTAAATGATAAAGCTTCATATTTGAAAGTAACGCGACGCTGAGCTGCTGTGAGAATTTAAAAGCAGCACTTTTGTCCTCCCACAACAAAGTACTTTTGAGTTGAGTTGAGTTATTGGGGCGGCTGTGGCTCAGGAGGTGGAGCGTGTTGTCCACTAAGCGGAAGGTTGGTGGTTCGATCTCCAGGCTCCTCCAGTCAACATGCCGAAGTGTCCTTAGGCAAGACACTGAACCACCACACTGATGTGTCTATCGGGTGTATGAATGTGTGAATGCTTAGTTTCCTGCACTATGCTCAGTGCTGTATGAATGTGTGTGAATGGGTGAATGTGACCTTTACATTGTACAGCGCTTTGAGTGGTCCAAGTCTCTCCATTAAAACAAGCTGCTTTTATTTTTTTATTTGTTGTTGTTTTTTACTATGGACTAACATTGGCATCTTTACTAAATGCAGTAGGCTACATTTACATTCCATCAATAGTATGTATTGCTGCTCTTAATATGCACAGCCCCATCCAAATAAACAAAGTAAAAGTACAACCTTATGTTTACTTTATCATACATTCTGTGTAATAATAATAATACTATGTTTAAATTATTCTTTTCTTTGTCTTCTAGTACGATCTAGGACTCAAACCCTGGCTGCCTGCCTCTCCAAGACCCCATCAACTGCTGAGAGGAAGGAGTTTGTGCTGGATTTTACCAAGGCTCTGGCTGAAGCCGATATTCCACGTGAGAAGGCTTTCCAAGCTGGGTGCTTTTCTGCAGAAATACTGCAAGCAGCTCCATCCCACATCCGCTCCGGACTACCTACCAGAGCTGTTCCCTCAGTTTGTGGACACCAAGTGTGTAGTGGAATGAAAGCCCATCTATGTTTTATTAGATGAGAGGACAGACGCCTGTGGCCACTTGACCTTGCACTTCTGCAACCTGTTGGCAGGGGACAGCTCTCCATTCCGATGCACATCCACTTAACACCCCGCTGTTCCCAAACACCCTGTTCCGAAACACCGCTGTTCCGACAGCTCACAGGGGCGCGAGGCTGCTGCTCGTGCTGACAGCTGACTGAGGGAGATGCTTTGGTTGGGCTTAGGCAATGAAGAAAGGAGTTGGTTAAGTTTAGTAAAAAGATCAGAGGCTAGAGAGGCTAGAAGCAGAATGAACGTTAGGGCCTTTAAGGCATTAATATGAAGTATTTGCTTGTTTTGCAGTTTATTATGCACATGATCCTGCTTGACTCCAAAAAGGAAATAAGGATCACTGCGCACTGAGGGTTTCCCCAGTAGCCTTTTTGAAATAGCTGTGTCTTTAGAAAAATAGAAAACCCCGCTATTACGATGAATGGAAGTCTATTGTCGGAAAGGCGGGGTTTCCGGGAAAGGCGGGGTGTAAATCAGCTGGCAGGCTACCTGGCAACAGATATAGTGTTCATCGACAGAGTTAACTTCAATACTGTGTCCCAGGCAGTCATTTGTACCCAACAGCTACAACATCAATTTTAATGATGTGTGGGCTTTTGTCACCGACTCGGCAAGCTACATGAACAGTCCCTCCAGGATTTTGGATTCTTTTTTTGTGATTGTTGCGGCTTAAAATGCCTGATTTTGCGGCCACATTTTGAAAAAATTACGGTGCATGTTACGATGTTTTAAGCGCTTTTGTTGAGATTAAAGGGCCAATCGAGGAGTTTCTATTCGGTTATAAAACAGTCTCACGTTAATGTGGATAAATCTACGCCACCCACACTTGTTAATGGCTCCATTTTCATCAATATATCGTTTTGTCTCTATCGTTATTTTGTTATTATTAGTGGTGGCGGAAATGCTGGTTGAGCCGACTCAGCTTTTCTTACTTTGGTTTCGCTGGACGCAAATGAGAATAACGGCGGTTCGGGCGCGTATGGTCGAACTACGACGGTAATGAACCTCTTTGAACCTCTGACTTTAATCCTTGATGAATGAAAATATGAGTCCGTCTTTGCGCCGGTGGAGGAATTCTACGGTGCGCGAAGCGTGAAAACACTTTGCTTTTCCAAAACTCCTCGCGTCCCTTTAAATTGCGGGAGACAGCGAAAGTTGCAAAAAAAAAGTTACAGTTTCAGTAAAAATCTATGGAAAATTAAAAATTTTGAAATGTCACAAAATAATATGAGGTCCTGTTATACCAGCAATTTCCCACTTGTTAAAGGGCCAACGAGGAGTTTCTATTCGGTTATAAAACAGTCTAATGTGGATGAATCTACGCTACCCACACTTGTTAATCGTTCAATTTTCGATCAATATATCGTTTTCTGTCTATCGTTATTTTGTTATTATTAGTGGTGTCGGAAATGCTGGTCGAGCCGACCAGCATTTCCTTACTTTCGGTTTCACAGACGCGAATGAGAATAACGGCGATTATAAACGCGGCGTTATGGTCGGAACTACGACGGTAACTGAACCTCTTTGAACCTCTGACTTTAATTATTAATGAATGAAAACATGAGTCCGTCTTGCGCGAGGTGGAAGAATTCTACGGTGCACACGGAGGTAGTGTGAAAACCCTTCGCTTTTCCAAAACTCCTCGTTGTCCCTTTAAGAAAGGCACAGAAAAATTCCATAGAGTTTAAAGTTCTTTTACTTTTAATTAAAATGTCTGTTTAAAAATAACTGTTTTAAAGTAACATTGCGGAGTTTGTCGGCCTTCAAATAATGTTTACAGACTCATTGCAGTGGTAGAAAAATGGTTAATAGGATGAATGGTGCTGCTGCACAGGTGAAACACTGCCCCCTCCTCCCCTCCCCTCTGCATCGAGGGAGAGACGATGGGTGTAGCCCGGTGGAAATTTATGAAGAATAAAAAGGGCAAATGTTCAAATAAATAAGTTGATAATAAATAACAGTTGATATCTAAAAAAGTCTAAGTTCACGGTTAATAAATGTAATTTATGTCATTTAAGGTTAAAAAGGTAAAGTTAAAACCACTTAGAACCATGCATTTAATATGTTAATTATTTGTGGTTTATCAGTGTCTGTAACTATGTTTAACTATTATGTTTTCACTATGTCTGAAAGTGCAGGAAGGAAGAAATAGACACACAAATGGTTTTGAATGTATTTTATTTTGAAAGGGGGTGCGAGTGAGCCGAGTACCTGTGGAAAAAAAACAAACAGGAAGTGAGAACGAGGTAGCAAGAGGCTAAGGAGGACGAAGCATGGACGCTCGGTGTGAAGAGTGAAGGAAAAGAGACTGTCGAGAAAATGTCTGTCAATTTCTGTCAAGTACTAACATAGAAAAGTATTCTAGCAGTCTCTAGTGGTGATTGGGCAAACTACACATTTACCAAATGTGTTTTACCAAAGTTTGACCACTAGAAAGGTGTCATTTTCAAGATGGTGTCCTAATGTAAATGTAATGGGTTGAAAGCCCGGAGAGACACCCCAGGTGAATAGGGTAAAAAATCATAACTAACAGGTATCACCATGAAACTTCCCAAGTTTATCACTTACATTAAGACAAATATTTTTTGTGTTACAAGTTTTGTCACATTTTATGTTTAAATATGTAAATGAGGCAATGCCGAATTAAATATGCGCTAATTTGCATAATTTTCCAGAGCTGAAAACTTAACAATGGATAAAGCCACTTTCAAAAGTCTTGTTTTATTTTCTTGACACATTAGAGTGAGAAGGTTTTACTGAGGGGATTGATTTTGGATATCTCTTTTTATCACTTTGTAAAGGAGAAAATACTGTCACCAGCCCTAAATAAATCAAATTTTGCCCTGTTTTCAGGACTAAAATATTGTATAAATAAGGCTGTGAATGATATATCAACAATCCCCTCTGTAAAAATCTTCAGAATATGGAAAATTATCAAACTGGAGGGTTTGGTGTGTGTAAACTTCTGATGTGGAGATTTTTAGCTCTGAGTCTGAAAAACTCTTTCTGAGAAAACTGCCTTTAACCTAATAACCATGCCTTTTTAAAGGCCTTTTCTCAAAAAATGCATATCTACGTATAATAAAATGAGTACAACTCTGCAACCACAAGGTCTATTTGAATTTTTTTTTTATTATTATTTTTATTGAACATGGTCCACTTTGGGGATAGGGGAGATGTGTAATTATCAGTATATCTGTTACTGGTGAAGAGCAAATGAATATGGCACACACACACACGCACTCATGTCAACCTGAGACCTGTACTGCCAGCGCACTACCTCTTTCAGTGGTGACTGACTGTATATAAAATAAATATAGGCTAATAGCCTAATATATAATGAGCTCCTGACGCTCAGCTCAACGAGTGAGGAGAACAAGGCGGAGGCAACTCTCAGCAGAGACGCTCAGAGAGAAAGTAAACAGCAGCTGATCAGCTGATTTCTCCCTCCTTACAAACGCTCTGTTCTGATCCAGATCCACTGGAATTCACAGTGAAGCTGACACCAGCTGAAAATGAATTAAATAGTGAAACAGCCGCGCTTTTATGATTAAACTCTGAACACAACCTGGGTTATGAGCTCAGCGTAAGTTACCATGCTGATAGCCGCTTTTGTAGAACAGGAGACCCTGGCTTTAGGCCCCAACATACCTCGCTAACGCACTAAACTGGCTTTGCAGTACATGCCTCTGAACACTGAAGTAAACATTCATGTGTGTGTGTGTGTGTAGAGTGGCAGGCGCGTCTGTGGACTGTGTGAAAATCGCAGCTGTGAACCTCTGTGTTGTTGTCGACGTCGTCACTCACGTTTCTGCTCGGTGCTGCTCCCTGTGCTCGCTGCTGTAGCCTAGCTACCTCTCCTAGCAACTCCAGTGTTGACTTAAGTGCTTCTGTTTCCAGTAGAAGTGAATGGCGCTGCATCCTGCTCGCTCCCGTTCGCCTCGTCATTTATTGTCCGCGTTTTTTTTTTTTTTAAATTAGGCATATCCATGATACCAAAGATGGTACCACAGCCAGCTAACAAGCAACTGCGGCCATGAACGTCATGGTCATGACCCGCCCCACCAACTGTAATTGGCCAGCACGTTGGTTGGATTGGTTGAATTGTATGATCGACAAACCGAGATAGGAATAATAGAAAGTTGGCCACTCCGATGAAAAAAAAACAATACCCAAATAAAATAAACAGCTTCCAGCCCAGGGCGGGCACGGCTGACTCTGCGGACGGCCAATGCCAGTCAATGCCCGCCCATGACGCCGGGACTGGAACCACTTGCCACTATTAACCATTGTTTATTCTTTAGTTTCACACTATTTGCATGAACTAACTGAAAATGAATCAACTGTGACTAAATGGGAACTCCAACCCAGTTGGAGTCTGGGTCTGCTGCGTAAAACTGCAGCCTGTGAGCAGAGACATTCCGGCCGATTCGAGTCATGGAGGGCTCATTCTAACCAAGAGAGCACAGGGAATGGAGCTAGACCCACGTTGATATCACAGACAGCATTTTAAGCCGTGTCCCGATCAGAATGTGCGAGGTCGCGAGGCAGACGCGGCTGAGCAGGCGACATGTTGGTCTCCTCTCCTCTCTCTCTCTCCTGCTCGCTCGATCCGCGGCTGGGTCCTAAAGCCCGCCGGTCGCGGTCGCATGTAAACACTGATCAAAGCTAAGCTGGAAATATGTGGATTTACCCTCAAAACAAGCTCCCCCCCCCCCCCCCCACCCACCCATTAGGCAATTTTAATACAGGATTTTGCTTGTTAAAAGTAGCTTCTTCTTTTTTTGCTCTAATCACATGGATTATTGTACTAGATAATTGTTAAAAACCCTAAAAGGAAAAGAAACTACTCACAGAATCCTGCAGATATACCTCTTGAATCACTGCAGAAAACCAGAAAAAAGTCCACAGATTCCATTTGGATTCACTCATAATGTAATAAGTTACATGTAATAATGTTACATGTTCATAATGTAATAATCGGCTCATAGTGTAATAAAATCATGAGCGCATGACATAATAACGTCTTTGCGCACAATAACAACAAATAATGTCACAATTCTTTACATTATTAGCCCAACTATATAGCAACTCATAATGTAATAACAGCTCACAATGTAACAGTGGCTTATACAGTCATAAAAGTGCTGCATTGTAGCCATTTCTCTACCTTTGCCATTGCTGCAGGGTGAAAGGAACTGCTTTCACCTCTGGGATTGTCTGTTTGTATGTAAGCAGAATCACACAATTCCTGCAAATCGTGGTGGAGCGTTAAGTCCATAATGGCCACAGCTGCACATTGACTACTCGAATTCACCTACAGATGGAGGTCTGTGTTTGACTATGATTCATACATAGGTGGCACTACAGTGATAGGGTGGATAAGGAAGAGGAGGGGGACTGTAGTTCATGTAGTTTAAGAGCATTTTCTATTGCTACAATAAATGCAGAAAACAGTAACTTCTACATTAAAACACGTTTAACAAAAACACTTGTTCCTTCTGTACAGGCTGATGAAGACCTTAGAGTAAAAATTTTGCTGTTTCTTTATTGTCGGTCTTTAATGCCTATATAATAAGTAAGGGATAATGCCCAATGAGGTGTCAGAAATTAATGGATGACGCGGAGGCGTGAACTGTCCGATGGTAAGTCCATTCATTTCTGATAATCGGACACCTTGAAGGGCATTATCCCGCTTATACCATGGTCACTTACAAAATAAATACACTGCTCAAAAAAATAAAGGGAACACTTAAACAACACAATGTACCTCCAAGTATATCACACTTGTGTGAAATCAACCTGTCCAGTTAGGAAGCAACACTAATTGTGAATCAATTTCACCTGTTGTTGTGCAAATGAAACAGACAACAGGTGGAAATGAGAGGCAATTAGCAAGACTACCCCTTTAAAGGAGTGGTTCTGCAGGTGTGACCACAAACCATTACTCTGTTCCCGTCGTTTCTGGCTGATGTTTTGGTCACTTTTGAATTGTGTTAGTGTTCTCTAGTGTTCCCAGTAGCATGAGGCGGTGTCTACAACCAACACAAGTCACTCAGGTTGTGCAGCTCATCCAAGATGGCACATCAGTGCGAGCTGTGGCAAGAAGGTTTGCTGTGTCTGTCAGCACAGTGTCCAGAGCATGGAGGAGATACCAGGAGACAGGCCAGTACACCAGGAGACGTGGAGGGGGCCATAGGAGGGCAACAAGCCAGCAGCAGGACCGCTACCTCCTCCTCTGTGCAAGAAGGAACAGGAGGAGCACTGGCAGAGTCCTGCAAAACGACCTCCAGCAGGCCACTAATGTGCATGTTTCTGCTCAAACTGTCAGAAACAGACTCCAGGAGGGTGGTATGAGGGCCCCACGTCCAGAAGTGAGGCCTGTTCTTACAGCCCAACACCGCGCTGGGCGATTGGCATTTGCCAGAGAACACCAATATTGGTGCCAATGGCGCCCTGTGCTCTTCACAGATGAGAGCAGGTTCACACTGAGCACATGTGAAGACGTGACAGAGTCTGGAGATGCCGTGGAGAAGGTTATGCTGCCTGCAACATCCTCTAGCATGACCGGTTTGGTGCTGGGTCAGTAATGGTGTGGGAGGCATTTCATTGGATGGCCGCACAGCCCTCCATGTGCTAGCCAGAGGTTCCCTGACTGCCATTAGGTACCGGGATGAGATCCTCAGACCCATTGTGAGACCATATGATGGTGGGCCCTGGGTTATTCTAAATTTGGCAAGGTGAAGATGTCCCGGGCGGGGATCGAACCCACACCTCCCGGGTAAGAGTCATGTACACCAACCACTTGGCTAAAGGGACATGCCCTTGGCCAAGTAGCCAGGGCACATGATCAGTTGGAAGCATAGTGACAGGACCACCACTCTCACATAATGCATGCCAATGCCAGGCCTCATGTGGCTGAAGTGTGTCACCAGTTCCTCCATGATGAAGGTATTGATGCTATGGACTGGCCTGCCTGTTCCCCAGACCTGAATCCAACTGAGTGTAGCGGGGTTTAATCTGCGTTGTGTCTGGCACATCTGGAACATCTTGTTTCGTTCCGTCCGCCAACGCCACGTTGCACCACAGATTGTCCAGGAGTTGACTGATGCTTTAATCCAAGTCTGGGAGGCGATCCCTCAGGAGAACATCCACCGCCTCATCAGAAGCATGCCCAGGTGTTGTAGGGAGGTCATACAGGCACGTAGAGGCCACACACACTACTGAGCCTCATTTTGACTTGCTTGAATTTCCGTTGACGTTGGAGCAGCCTGCAATGTGATTTTCCACTTTAATTTTGAGTTCTGAATCCAGACCTCCATGGGATGATCATTGTGATTTGCATCGATCATTTTTATGTTATTTTGTTCTCAATGCACTCTACAATGTATTGAATAATGATTTTCAACTGCAATATTTCATTAATTGAGATCTGAGATGTGTTGTTAATGGGCCTGTCCCAATTCTCTCCCTAGCCCTAAATATTTCCCCTAACCCTAGATTTTGTGCGTTCACTTGTAGGGGTAGGGTGTCCCATTACTCTAGGGAGCATGGGGAAGTGCAATTTTCCCCTTAAAATCAGCCCTCAAAATGTAGTGAGGTCCGATGCGGGCTTAAAACGAAGTGGAAGATGAAATTACCCGTTGTCAAGCTCGATCACCGTTTATACAAATCTGAAATGCTTGAAGTGGTCGCATCGGTGTCGCATCAGTGGCTGCAGCTGACGGCGGCAGCAAAGCTAACGGCGCTAGCATCAGGACGTCAGCTGTTAAAACCCTCCCGTTGTCGGACACAACATGAAACTACTCCAGTTAGCTCAGTCATGTTGTAACTCAGATATCCGCTGGAGAAAATATTTTTTTATTGAGTCACCGAGTTCTTAAAGTTAAACAGGTAGCTAACCATTAGCCCAGCTAATCTATGATAACCATGACTAATTACAAAAATTGTTTAGACAGAGATAAACAAACACAGCCAACGCAACAGGCAACAGCTGGAACCGCCGGCATTTTTCCTGAATGAAAATAGTAGCAGCGGTATAATTGTAAACATGTGACGTATGTTATTACGTTCGCTACGTTCACCACACTAGTGGTGTCCCATTTCCATTGGGAAAGATTTTTAGCCACTTTCCCTCAACGAGGGGAATTTACGGTTGAGGGCACTCAAACCCAAGTGGAAGATTTAAAGGGAGAAAAAGGGACAGTGTTCCCTTTATTTTTTTGAGCAGTGTACACCCATATGGAAAAGATATAGATAAATCTTATAAAATTTGTATCTCCTTTGTCTGAAACTTGTAAGTAAAGCATACAACAGTGAAAGCAGATATAAGATACTTAGTAAATTTGAACAAAATGAAACTTGTATGATTTGGGTATTTATCTGAACAATATATGACAGTGATGTTGCATACAATATCCTTAGTAGGAAAATGTAATTTCAAACCTATATAAGTTGTGCAATCATCAATGAAACTAAACTGTTATATATGTTATAGAAAATACTTACAAATTTTACTTGTGTTACCACAAATGTGAGACATTTATATAAATGATTTGACAATGTGATTACAGGGAAACGCATGATTGACTAAAATCAGGTTTTCAACTGATAATGACAATGGACAATGTTGTGTCACATTTTATATCCAATAATATTCATTCCATTCTTTTTGTAGAAATATTTTTTAATATTGCACAAGATCAGCAGATTACATGAGATCAGTACAGTATAGTACTAATACAGAAGTAGGCTACTTGTTTGGAGACCATGAATCAAACAATCGACTAACGTCCGACGCTGCCCTGTTCCCTTGAACGCATCATATTCGCCAGGCAGAAACAGGTAGAGGCAACATCACATCTGCTCGAAACACTAGTTGTTTCAGGTGAGCTCGAGTCAAAACGTTACATGTGCTGACGTAGGCTAATTGACTAATATGCAGGGAAACGAATAACGTCTGCGACCTTGCGTGGCTCACAGAGGTAGACAGGTGGTTGGAGGTGCAGTGGTTTTTGCTGAAGCGAGATCGAGTCCCGCTCCACGCAAATAAGTGATGATTATTTTTCTTCACTTTATTTTTTTCATGTGGCTGGTCCGTAACTGTTAGTGCTCACTCACAGCAACATATTCTCCGCAGTAGATGTGAACTGCAGCTTGAAACTCGATTGTAATATGATGTGTATGTTTGTGAATTTGTGACGAATCTGCTGAGGAAGCGCAAAACAGCTGCAGCTGTTCAGCACGGTAACCAGTTAAATTAGGAACCAGTTGGGCCATAACACCGGATTGACAGTCTGTGCCAAGGCCCGCAAAAAGCAAAGCCCGCTACAAAGCATTTTACCCAGGAGGTAAAAAAAAAAAAGAAAGAAGTTTTTAGAGCGTTGATTTGCTAGGAGTACGTAAAATACCAGGATACGCCAATCAAAGTCAGCGTAGGGCGAGCAGAGGGCGGGTCATCATGCCCATCGTGCCAATCATGCCCATGGCACTGTGGCAGCGATCGCGAGACCTTGGCAACACGGTGACACGAGGGTGTTTCATTTTGAACAACACGCGGCGGCGGCGGCGGCAGGTCTCGGTTCGGTTGACGGTTGGTGCTCTCTGCTCATCGCCCATTCGGATGCAATGGAGTCAAGCGAACCTCCCGTTGGTAAGTAAAATAACGTATTTGAAGGAGTTAGCTTAGTACTTAGGATTTTCGGTTTTGTAGCATTGCTAAAAGAGATAGTTAGCTTGATGCTAAAGGGTAACACACATTTAAAAAAGGAAGAAATTTGGTTGTTCTCAGTTTTTAAAGACAGCCTGTAAAAAAAGAAAAGAAAAAATGCATGTGTATTGGTCATATTATTCGGGTTTTTTTCACTTCAGAAAACCAAGACAGGAAATTTGCAGTGGTGCAGTGGAGTGAAGGGGAGGATTCTGGGAAGCTCAGTGAAGTAAAGACTGACCATATACGCGGGTATGATGACTCCAAGATGGACCAACATGGGGATCCCATTTCCACCTACTCAGCCGTCATCGAATGGCGCCATGGGAAGAAACAGCGTGGAGGGTGGCCCCACTACTGGGCCACTGTCATTTTTGTCAGTGGTAAGTTAATGTTTCTATGGTTCAAAGTGAAGATCGTCCTTTATACATAACTTGACAATAGGTGATTAAAGTTGGACAAAAGTTTTTACCTGTGTAAATTCTTTCTAACAAATGTTTTGCAGGATGAATGATGATTAATTACAGTATTATTGGCGGGAAAGTCATGTCAAATGAGCCCTATTTAAATAAGCCAACTCTCGATTTAAAATGTTACGCATATTATTTATTTAACAGTTTTGTCACCATTTTATCATGTGTTTACTGGTCTACAAAATACGTATCTACACAACTTTCCTCCTCTCTAAGTGAACATCACTATAACACAGCAATCTCATGATGTTAATATCTACAGCAATGGTTCCTACTTTTAAGTACCCCTAACCTGACACAAATTGGAACACAAACCCCTTTTATTAATATTAATATTTTTTGCAAAGCCCACTGAACCACAGCTCTACACAACACATACTATGATACTGACATTGTAATAACATAGTGATAGAAACACTGCTCTTTTTGTTATTAAATCTGTTTGTGTTCTTTCTTCTTTTGTTCTCTAGTTACTCGTTATGAGGCAACCCGTAAACTGAATGCACTGCTGAAGGAACATGAACCTGCAGAGCTGACCAAGAGGGTACCAGTCCGTCCTCAAAAATATCAGGATGATTCAGATGTCTCAGATCCAGATGAGACTCAGATTCTGACTCAGCCATTGCAAGTCAAGGTGATATCTATTTGCTTTTAACAATTTTGGGGTTACCATATTTTTTCAGTTGTATCATGGAAATAGAATGTCAGATCTCTCTCTGTATATCCAGAAGTCAAAGGCTCTCACAAGGAAAGACCCTGCAGAGGAATTTCTTGCAATGTACAGCGATTCACCACCTTCAGTCATTCATCGTGGTAAAAATCTGACAAAGACAGTGGCCGAGTTAAAGCGGGAGATCCAAGATCTGAAAGAAGAGAATGCTACTTTGAGGGAGTTGGTTGTCCAAGGTATCACTTCTAAACACTTATTTAACAAGTAGACAACCAAAACACTTCAGCCATACTTAATATTGTACTAAAGAGTTGGTGCGTTTCCATCAGCTGTTTGGATGCGCATCTAGTTGTATCACATCAGAAAATGATGATGGAAACGCCGTGATTCGAATTAAAATCCCCTGATTCGCACAAACTGAAATACGCTCGCTATGGCCGGGTTTTGGTTGATTCGAATGGGATGGAAACAGCTGTATGCGAATTAAGTGTGATGTAGCGCACTTTCACCCCGTCTGCTCCCGTGTTTACAGTTCATTCACAAGACAACATCAGGGTTTCCGCACCGCCACGGCAAAATAACAGCCCCCACACACCTTCATAATGATGTTACTGCACAGTTCTAGTTCCTCCTTAGTAAAAACTAAACTTATCAACCAGCGCATCCAGCGTTTAAAGTCTGTGCCGGCCGCGACTCTCTCTCCCTCTCTCTCACACACTCACACACACACACGGGCAGGTCACGTTATGACGGTAATAAACATATCGCGCGCTAATGTGTTCAAATCAGCCCGTCAGTCTGCCCGGGGTGTGGGGTGTGGGGGTGAAAAGTCCGTAGATGGAAACACACACGATTCGAATTTCTTTTAATGCACATTTCCCAGTAATTCGAATCACTTTGGATGGAAACATGGCTAGTGATGTATCGTTTTTGTTTGTCATCTTCTGTGTATAGATGTGCCTGAACTCCTAAAGACCATGAGGAATGTCATTGGTTTGGCTGAAACTCCTAAGAGATCCAGTTTGGAGCTGACCACACCACCTCTGCCCCCCCAAAATTCTCCACAGTCCAGGCCTGGTTCATCATCTGCAGATTCACTGCTGTCCCTCCCCAGATCTTCAGCATCCAGCTCCACATCAGAGACTGTTATTCCATCAACAAGGGGCTGCCACTCGTCCAAGGTAATTGATTTTTAAAGAATAAATAAATCCAGTGCATAAATTGGATCTACTACCTCTCAGATGTACATGTATGGGAGATCTATTTTTTGTTTTAATGTCTTAAGTCTCCAGGGGTGAGCAAATTATATTTAAACCCTAAATACTCACAATTGTCTCCTTGTTTAAACAGGTGGAGATCCATCCTGGGACTGGAGTCATGGTAGAGAAACTGGCGTGGGCCTATGCCGTTAATGCAAATTCGGCCACAGTATTTGTGAGGCATCTGCTCACAGCAGTCTTCCCAATGGAGATACTGCTGGTGAGCAATCTTCGAGGGGGGAAACGAGGCAGAGGAGATGCTCGTCTACCTCTGGACAAAACTAAACTGGATGCCATCTACAGTAAGTTTTCAACCTTTTATGGTATGTGTTTTGTCCATGCTTTTTTTTTTTTTTTTTTCACTGATTTCATACACCATACCAGCATTCTACAGTGTCAGACTTTAGTGTCAGTTGTGTTAAATTCTATGAGACACATGGAGAACATACAATGTATACCCAACATTTCTATATTGTATAATTGTTAATGAAACAATGCCTTTGCCAAATGGAAGAACCTAATTCATAGAGTACTGTCTGATCTTCCCTGGCTCATATACTGTATTATATACATAGGTGTAATATTGGTCTACTCATGACATGCTACAGTATAGTAGGCTACCTCGTTCTCTCCTGTTTCAAGTGCCTCTTTTTGTCCAACAGCAAATAAACAAATGAATACATTTAGGAAAATAAGTATATTTTAGTCTGAAGTATAATCTTGCCTTTGATAAAGGCATCTCCTCATCAAAGCTTATACATTGAGATGCATTCCCGTTTAGTTATGGACAATTCCAGGCAAATTCAACTTGGGGGTGTATGTTCCTATCATTTCAGGTCTAAAAGAAGGAATGTGAAGATTTTCAGTTTAATCGCTCCTGTTTTGCGGTAGCTCTGTCTGTCCCCGGATCGCTACGACAGCAATGAATGGGAGTGGATGCAAGTTCCGCTAGTTAGCCTGTTTACATCCCTCAAAGCTGCAATTTTATACCACAGATAGCGTCAGATGGCGACTCAAACATGTACCGAGAAGTGTATTTACTTCAAGCAAGCCGACATGCTTGTAAAACTAACATGCGACATGCTGTAAACAGCCAAACTAGCAGAACTTGCATCCACTCCCATTCATTGCTGCCGTAGCGATCCGGGGACAGACACAACCACGGCAAAACAGGGGCGATTAAAGCTGGGGTCTACTATCCTGAAAACGTAGGGAGAGAGCTAGCAAGATTTGAAAATAGCACCTCCTCCTGCCCCCGCTCCCCCTCCCGTCAGTGTCTCGGTCTAAGCCACGCCCCCACAAACCGGCACGCACACACAACAAGAAGCTCAGGGGGGGAGGAGGAGAGCGAACAGCAGGGACAGAGGGGGGTGTGCGTGCAGAAGGATTTGGATTGGTTGCTCCCTCTTGGGTCTGGGCAACGTGATTGGTGGAAGTTTTCTCGGCACTGTAGTTGCCACGGATTTTCAGATTAATAATTGTACTGTCATTCCTTTCCATTTTCCCCTATTGTGTTCATATATAGGTGCAACGCTTGAGAGGTGGCCTGGGACCCAGCCCTCCAGCATTGGCAGCACAATCAATGCCAAGATCACAGAGCTCCGCGCCAAAAGTAAAATTGTTTCTGTCACAACAACCCCTTAAAAAACTGTTTACCACACCACAAACATGATCCACCTGTTAGTAACTGTTACTGTTACAGTGTCACATTTGTGGCCAGGTTTTACGTGTTAGAGGGAAATTGTTTTTAGTGGGCAGGTTTTTATCCCTCCCTCGTTTTGCCCATGTTGATGTAATATCAATTCACTGCAAATAAAGTCCATCAAATTAAATTAAAGTTTGCCTAACAGCCATTTTTTCAGCATTACAGATAATATTGCATTTATAGACAACAGTTATGTAGCTGGGATGGTAGAAAGTAGTATTGCAGTAGTAAAGAGAAAAATTAAGTCTTCTCACTTTCATATGTGAGTCATGTGTTTCTTATTATATAAATGTATATGAAGTTGTATTGAAATATTCATGAAAAGTGTGTAATTTTTATAATCATATTACAAATTTCATAGGCTGATATTTAAGAATTCTTATACAAAAAACATAAAGAAAACATAGTTTTCCATGGCATTACAAGGCCATAACATACAAAAAATCTATATGTAATGGTATATATTCCTATATTTTTTATACAGATTTTTTATTATATGCCATTTAATGAACGTATATAAAACATATAAAGACAGCATAATTCACCTGCAAAAAATATTCACTTTTCATATAGAAAACGTACATATAGTGGTATTTATTTATATATGTAAAGTATATGTCTTTAAACAGACATAGTAAAAAAACTGCAAAAAATTATATGAAACGTGTATGGAAAATATAGGTTAACATATGCTTTCCTTATCTTCAACATATATAGTTTTCATATAATGGTTATATAGTTCTTTTTATTATCTTGTATGAAAAGAATGCAAAATCGGCCACTTTCAGGAGTAAATCATATATTATACATGAAACATACAATACATAAAACATAAACTGAAGGTGATGGATTTTTTTTATAAGTTTCTTCTATTTCTTTTCCTTATGGGCATAAACAGGAAAGCTGGTGGAAAAAAGAAAAGAAAGAGTCAGAGCCAGTTGCAGCGCATCCTGCGGAGGAAAATGCATCCGCTGCGGGTAATCAGCACCGTGGAGAGCTCCCCAAACAACCTGGACCCCTGGAAAAACTGACAAGTCAAACTGTAGTTTGTGTTAGAGGACTAATTCATCTGACATAACCTGGCCATCTCTCTCTCTCTCCCCCTGTCTTTCAATTTGCTTTATTGGCATGACTGTGATATACAACATTGCCAAAGCATTGGGACAGCAGAGTTAAAACAAATACATAGATAGTTAATTAATTGGTAATAATATAGAATAAATGAGTAAAATAAAATAACAAAAAACAACAATAATAATGATAATCTCTCTTTCTCTCTCATGGTCAGTGACGCGCTGTCATTCAGTTCAGCACTGTGACAGCGGACAGCGGCTTGGTCACAGTTCAGCACTACTAAGACAAAATATCAGCAGTTCACACTTCACCGATAAATCCATGGCACGGTCCATAACTCAACACTGTCTTCTCCAGAAGTAGGAAAAAAATGATTTTATTCAAAAGACAACGTTTCGAGCACTGGCTCTTTGTAGCATTTGACTCCGTACAGCAACAATATTATAATATTATAATAATACATTTCACATGTAAGGGGAGCTGAACATACAGCTCCAAGACATGAGTCACACAGAGTCATGCGTAATGATGACTGATTTTGACCACTTCATGATGTTACATTAATTTTAGGTCTTTTGTATTTTTGTGCGTATTTTGGAGCCATATTGGTCCATGTTTGTAAGCCTTTTTTCCCCTGAATTACATGTTCTCCTGAATTACATGTTCTAAAGTGCAACAAGTGGGTTCAGAGTGTGATTGAAAACGACCATGGTCTGCTTCCTCCTTCAGATGCGCGCACACACACACACACACAGAGGCATGCTAAACAAAAGTCAAAGCAAATGTCAAAGCTCTAATGCGCACTGCTTCAGGGACAGTTTTTCAGCAAGCAGTCTCTGTATTTACCTCTTCAACGTCTCTGCTGGGTCCACACTGGGTCCAGGTCTAACTGTTCTATCTGCTGTCATTCTAGCTGCCTACATCAAAATTTACCTACTGGAGAATGGCGTCTGTGTGGCCAAAAAGAAGACCAAGTCAGTGAGGAAGAGTCTGGATCCTCTCTACAACCAGGTCCTGGTCTTCTCAGAAAGTCCTCAGGGGAAAGTGGTACAGGTAAGACACATGATCACTGTCCATCTGATTCACAACCAAGATAACCAAGAGAGAGCAATGCTGCTGCCATTAGTCCTGGCCATAACCTTAGTTTCAGTAATTAGTAGCAACAGTGTGTCACAAAAAGTGTCTAGCCTCTACCTGGTCTTTTTACTAAACTTAACCAACTCCTTTCTTCATTGTTCGTTTTAGTATTGCTTTGGCTCACTAGGGCTAGTGGAAAAGCAGAAAAAGCAGGCAACGCCGTGCCGCGCCAGTGGAAAAGTGCCATTAGTTTGGACATTTTCTGTTTTCATGCACCAGGAGATCAGACTGTTTACAGCGTTATTTGCTGGTGCTCATGGAAGATGGAGTCTCCCTTAAGGCAAAAATACTGTCCTATACAGTAGGCAACCTGATATCTGAGGTAGACATTGATTACGACTGGAAATGCCCATATCCTTGGGACCTGCAATCGCCTCAACATAGTTTTACCTGTGCTCAGATCTTGAGCTAATTGGTCAAAATAGAAAAACTGCTGAGCCGTCATTACACTACACCAAAAAAGGAAAGCACAGTGGTCAGGGCATGTAGCTTATTTAGTCATTTTATTTACTGTGGGAAAAAACATTTTCATCATCATCCTGAAATTGATCAATGTAGAACGTCTACAGCCTAATGCAATGTTAAGGGTAGAAAATGTACTGTGTATGACTACACAATTGGTCGTCACAGAGTCATTGAGCTTCATCTGGTCTTTTTGAGTTGTTGTGTTTGACAGATAACACGTGTTTTATTTGTGTTTAAGTTTTGCCACTTGTATTTATGCATCACTAGTTCATCAGTGACAACTGTCTTATTGCAGGACAGTTGTGTTTAGAGTTTTGCAAAAGGAATTACTAAAATCTGCAAATAGCGTTTTACTAGGTGAAGATTGTTTATGTTAAGTTTTCTGTTTCCTTTTCAAGACAAGTGGTTTTTTTGAAAAGGAAACAGAAAACTTAATTAATACTTACGGACATAATGAACCTACACAATGTATTAAGATTGTTTATGGTTTTGTCAAAAGGATGTTTAATTCAGGGAGTTAATCTCGACAACTGAGCAACTGATTCATACAACAGGAATTAATGTTTAAGCAATTCAGAAAAAAATGTAACAGATATGTTTGAGATTATTGCTGTGGGTAAGGATATTGTTACTATAATGTCTCTTTGGCAAGCTTTCTTCTATTTAGTAAATATGTATTTTGATGATAATTTACACTAACATGTTTTCTGCCACGCAGGAAAAGCAGAGACAGGCAACATTGGTTTCATTTGGTGTCGAACTGCTCTCTTTTGAGAGAGGCAGTGTTCAGCTGGAGGAGGCAAATTACACAAATGCGTAATGTAACTAATGTGAAGTGTTACACATGCTATAAAAGAAACCTGTCTCTTCCATAGGTGATTGTCTGGGGCAACTACGGCCGGATGGACCGCAAATGCTTCATGGGTGTGGCTCGAATCCTACTGGAGGAGTTAGACCTCAGCACGATGGTGATTAGTTGGTACAAGCTCTTCCCTACCTCCTCCATGGTGGACCCAACGATGGCGCCGCTGATCCGCCACTCGTCCCAGATGTCCCTGGAGAGTACCATTGGACCCTGCTGTGAGCGGCCCTAAGACTCAAGAAAAATTTCACATCTGTTGTAGCGACAAAGAATTTTGTTGACGTCTGTCTTAACACACCCTGGCACAGCACAGTGCCACACTTTGACAGGCCCAACCACACCGGCAAATAAATCACTTTCCTGATTGGGACGTAATTTTACAAATCAGTCATTAGTTCTGGCACTCATTTGAAATATACAGTGTCTTTCAATATTCCATCAGACTGTTTTTCCCAAGCACTCATGGAAGACAGATTTATTTGTTACTGAAGCCAACTCCCCCTCACACTCAATGGAACATTATGCTTTCTTCATATCTCAGTGAGAAACAAACCCTCGCTAATGAGAACACTTCAAAAGGAGGGTTCAGCTGTTAACACTGATCACGTTCTGCTGGGACTACAGCACAGTGCAGGCTCACCTACACTTGTGTGACTTCCTCACATTCTTTATTACGTTGTTGTTTCGAGGGGACCGAATGGATCACACCGCGCGTGTTCAGGGTCAGACGAGAAGATGAGACTGTCACAGGTTGCCTAAGACACTGGCCTCCAGGTGTGGGTGGATTTATAGAGAAATGAGGATGAAAGAACATTTCAAACTCTGAGTTGAACCTCTTGTCCTCTTCAGTATCACTTTGGCCTCCTCAGTTTCAGTAAGTCCATATGACTTGAATGTAAATCTTGTTCATCCTCGAAAACTCTCAATCTTTACATTCAGAGTGATGCAGAGGTTGCTGACATTCTCGGTTGGTTGCTAGGGTGATGCTGTAAAAGCAGGTTCTGTGTTCCTTAAGATCACATACCATCAGTGTTGATTGCAATCAATCAGGGTGTAAGACTATTTTTGTATGTTTTTGTGGGAGGAGCTTGTAAATTGATTCAGCTAGTGCTGTGATTGGTTGCAATGAAAACCTACAGCCAACCTGCAACTTTTTTAGCCAGTGGTTTCTCTCTAAAGTAAATCACTTCATTGCATTGGTATTTACAGCTAATATGAAGGGTCTCATTCATGAAACGTCAATAAATCTGATTTGCACATAAAAGCTCACACTACTAAAACTCTACTCCAGATTCATGATCGGTGCAGGAAACTCAGATTTGATTGTAAGCACGTGAAGATCACGAATGCCAACCCATCGTAAATTAACAGCACGCCCCCGGTGATCAGCAATTAGCATAGATCTCCACCCATGAATAGCCATATAAGTACACCCTGACCACCATATAAGGAAATAGGTGCATCCTGTTCACCTGCGGGCATGACGCAAACAAGGAAAGAGGGAGAGAGAATTGAGATTGCAGATC
>JARUPV020000146.1:0-15159 GCA_030347415.2 Decapterus maruadsi | reverse complement strand
ACATGCCGTGTCTTTGACCCACATACAGTATATATACATACATTTATTGCTTATGATGTGTTGGTGCCTGGTTTGTGTTTGCTTTTTTGTTGTTTCTTTTTTTTTTAAACCATAGCTGGATCAAGTCAATCAGATTATTAGGTGCACCTGTGCAGAGGGCTGCACTGATTAACACAGGTGTGTAGCAGAGCAGGGGAGGCAGACAAAGGAAAATGGTGTGAGAGGACAAAGGAGAATGAGCTTCAGTGGAGAAGGAGAAGTGAGGTGATGGAAGAACAATGTAAAGAACGTGTCATGTATTATGTTGTAGTACTGTAGTGACCACTAGGTGGGGCTATACGATCACACGTACTGTGTTGTATATGTTGAAGCGGCACAAGTAAAGTCTCATTCAAGATGGCTCCTCATTGACTACTAAACATTACTAAACAGAACGGAACGCAGAAAGCCTGAATTCAACACAAACAACTGGAAAGTAAAGCACACCCAAGACTGAAATAGAGGATTCGATGGCCAGGACCCTCTTCCTCATCCTACGTAAGTAGCCCCCCTCCTTCCTCTCTTAAAAGATTGAACTGTTTTGTTGTTGTTTTTTTTCACTTCATTTTTATTTAAGTTTCATTCAGAATCATGTACAGAATCATAATCATCATATCTGCTGTTTCATATACAATGTAACAATTATGGTACAACAAAATATAGAGAGACTACAGTGACAAAGAAAAATATGAAATAAAATAGAATAGGGCGAGATGGAAAAAGATAAAATAAAATTATATCAGTATACCCATAGCCGGGCTGCACCTTTTAGTGAATATATGTTTTTGGAGCCTCAGGGAATCAGTTATTTATTCCATTTGATATATTTCCTTTATTTTTCCAGTCCACATATTATGTGTTGGAGGGTCAGGCTTCAGCCACCTTACTGTAATGCATTAAATTGCTGTCGCTAGTAGTATCTGTAAGAGATATTTTTTGGCTCTATCTTCCATGTCTCTCGGTAATAGACCTAGTAAGGCCACCATTGGGTCCATTACAATATTTCTACCAAATGTTTTGGAAATAAGTGTCTCAAACACTTCCTTCCAGAATACTTCCGGTTTTGGGCCTAGCTAGAGGATGTGGGTCTGATTACCAAAGTGTGGTCCGCAGTTTCTCCAGCATGTATTTGAGTTTGTAGTGCTAAATTTAGTGGTAATTTCAGGTGTCCGAAAGAATCTCATGACGACCTTCCATTTAAATTCTCTCCATACATGTGAAT
Organism: Decapterus maruadsi; assembly: GCA_030347415.2. Classification (NCBI taxonomy): domain Eukaryota; kingdom Metazoa; phylum Chordata; class Actinopteri; order Carangiformes; family Carangidae; genus Decapterus; species Decapterus maruadsi. The sequence goes on along the minus strand of JARUPV020000146.1, from coordinate 13,898 downwards.
TAGTTACCAGGTGTACTTCAGTACAAATTTCCTCCCACATGTCATGTGATATGTTGTAATTAATTTCAATTTCCCATCTCTCCTCAACATGTGCAGTTTTTATTCAAATTCATGCTCAGGAATTTTTTGGGAACAGTAGCTTATTAATTTGTCAGACCTGCAAACGCCGTAGAGTAAAAAAGGTGACAATGTCCGAAAAGCCAAACCAATGTAGGGTGTTCTGGGGGCATCCACCCCCCCTCCCCCCAGGAGAATGTTTTTGTAATTTTAATATGCAAATTATGCTTTTTGGAGTGTTGTAGTGAGACACTAGAATTTCTGTGTGCAAGTAGATAACCTACAACTCCCATAGACCTCTATGTAAAAGGTTAGGTATCGGATTACAAGCGGGTAAAGTGTAAAGCTACCTTTTAGAATAACTCTGGCTAGGAAGGTGGGTTAGACTTGAAAATTGGTCATTTCGCTCAGTCTGGGACGGGCTTTCCATAGATGTCTTGATTGTGTGTCCAGGACATTCCTGCGAAAAGTTTCCCATAGACTGCCATGTAAATTTGGTGTCCCTGTGCATTTTCCTGTCCACAGGCGGCGCCAACCAGTGCCCAGCAAGCAGCCGACGATCCAGCAAGAACTTGGGAGTGGTTAAGGTTAGTAAAAATGACATGTCCAGGCGTCTATTAGAGAATTTGCATGTCAGGCCAGGTCAGAAGAGGGAAAATGCACAAATCCCCTCTGGGTTAGGTTGAGGTCAGGAAGGGAGTGTCGTAGAGACTCGGGAGTGGTGTCATCGTGTTCCTCGTGGTCGATATAGTGGGGGTAGATGTCCTTATCAAGTGTGTGTGATGTATGGTTCAAAAGTTATGTGGTGGGAGGGGTGGGGGAGAGCGCCTTTCGGTGGGTTAGGGTTATATCTGTAACTCTGGCTAGGAAGGTGGGTTAGACTTGAAAATTGGTCATTTCGCTCAGTCTGGGACGGGCTTTCCATAGATGTCTTGATTGTGTGTCCAGGACATTCCTGCGAAAAGTTTCCCATAGACTGCCATGTAAATTTGGTGTCCCTGTGCATTTTCCTGTCCACAGGCGGCGCCAACCAGTGCCCAGCAAGCAGCCGACGATCCAGCAAGAACTTGGGAGTGGTTAAGGTTAGTAAAAATGACATGTCCAGGCGTCTATTAGAGAATTTGCATGTCAGGCCAGGTCAGAAGAGGGAAAATGCACAAATCCCCTCTGGGTTAGGTTGAGGTCAGGAAGGGAGTGTCGTAGAGACTCGGGAGTGGTGTCATCGTGTTCCTCGTGGTCGATATAGTGGGGGTAGATGTCCTTATCAAGTGTGTGTGATGTATGGTTCAAAAGTTATGTGGTGGGAGGGGTGGGGGAGAGCGCCTTTCGGTGGGTTAGGGTTATATCTGTAACTCTGGCTAGGAAGGTGGGTTAGACTTGAAAATTGGTCATTTCGCTCAGTCTGGGACGGGCTTTCCATAGATGTCTTGATTGTGTGTCCAGGACATTCCTGCGAAAAGTTTCCCATAGACTGCCATGTAAATTTGGTGTCCCTGTGCATTTTCCTGTCCACAGGCGGCGCCAACCAGTGCCCAGCAAGCAGCCGACGATCCAGCAAGAACTTGGGAGTGGTTAAGGTTAGTAAAAATGACATGTCCAGGCGTCTATTAGAGAATTTGCATGTCAGGCCAGGTCAGAAGAGGGAAAATGCACAAATCCCCTCTGGGTTAGGTTGAGGTCAGGAAGGGAGTGTCGTAGAGACTCGGGAGTGGTGTCATCGTGTTCCTCGTGGTCGATATAGTGGGGGTAGATGTCCTTATCAAGTGTGTGTGATGTATGGTTCAAAAGTTATGTGGTGGGAGGGGTGGGGGAGAGCGCCTTTCGGTGGGTTAGGGTTATATCTGTAACTCTGGCTAGGAAGGTGGGTTAGACTTGAAAATTGGTCATTTCGCTCAGTCTGGGACGGGCTTTCCATAGATGTCTTGATTGTGTGTCCAGGACATTCCTGCGAAAAGTTTCCCATAGACTGCCATGTAAATTTGGTGTCCCTGTGCATTTTCCTGTCCACAGGCGGCGCCAACCAGTGCCCAGCAAGCAGCCGACGATCCAGCAAGAACTTGGGAGTGGTTAAGGTTAGTAAAAATGACATGTCCAGGCGTCTATTAGAGAATTTGCATGTCAGGCCAGGTCAGAAGAGGGAAAATGCACAAATCCCCTCTGGGTTAGGTTGAGGTCAGGAAGGGAGTGTCGTAGAGACTCGGGAGTGGTGTCATCGTGTTCCTCGTGGTCGATATAGTGGGGGTAGATGTCCTTATCAAGTGTGTGTGATGTATGGTTCAAAAGTTATGTGGTGGGAGGGGTGGGGGAGAGCGCCTTTCGGTGGGTTAGGGTTATATCTGTAACTCTGGCTAGGAAGGTGGGTTAGACTTGAAAATTGGTCATTTCGCTCAGTCTGGGACGGGCTTTCCATAGATGTCTTGATTGTGTGTCCAGGACATTCCTGCGAAAAGTTTCCCATAGACTGCCATGTAAATTTGGTGTCCCTGTGCATTTTCCTGTCCACAGGCGGCGCCAACCAGTGCCCAGCAAGCAGCCGACGATCCAGCAAGAACTTGGGAGTGGTTAAGGTTAGTAAAAATGACATGTCCAGGCGTCTATTAGAGAATTTGCATGTCAGGCCAGGTCAGAAGAGGGAAAATGCACAAATCCCCTCTGGGTTAGGTTGAGGTCAGGAAGGGAGTGTCGTAGAGACTCGGGAGTGGTGTCATCGTGTTCCTCGTGGTCGATATAGTGGGGGTAGATGTCCTTATCAAGTGTGTGTGATGTATGGTTCAAAAGTTATGTGGTGGGAGGGGTGGGGGAGAGCGCCTTTCGGTGGGTTAGGGTTATATCTGTAACTCTGGCTAGGAAGGTGGGTTAGACTTGAAAATTGGTCATTTCGCTCAGTCTGGGACGGGCTTTCCATAGATGTCTTGATTGTGTGTCCAGGACATTCCTGCGAAAAGTTTCCCATAGACTGCCATGTAAATTTGGTGTCCCTGTGCATTTTCCTGTCCACAGGCGGCGCCAACCAGTGCCAGCAAGCAGCCGACGATCCAGCAAGAACTTGGGAGTGGTTAAGGTTAGTAAAAATGACATGTCCAGGCGTCTATTAGAGAATTTGCATGTCAGGCCAGGTCAGAAGAGGGAAAATGCACAAATCCCCTCTGGGTTAGGTTGAGGTCAGGAAGGGAGTGTCGTAGAGACTCGGGAGTGGTGTCATCGTGTTCCTCGTGGTCGATATAGTGGGGGTAGATGTCCTTATCAAGTGTGTGTGATGTATGGTTCAAAAGTTATGTGGTGGGAGGGGTGGGGGAGAGCGCCTTTCGGTGGGTTAGGGTTATATCTGTAACTCTGGCTAGGAAGGTGGGTTAGACTTGAAAATTGGTCATTTCGCTCAGTCTGGGACGGGCTTTCCATAGATGTCTTGATTGTGTGTCCAGGACATTCCTGCGAAAAGTTTCCCATAGACTGCCATGTAAATTTGGTGTCCCTGTGCATTTTCCTGTCCACAGGCGGCGCCAACCAGTGCCCAGCAAGCAGCCGACGATCCAGCAAGAACTTGGGAGTGGTTAAGGTTAGTAAAAATGACATGTCCAGGCGTCTATTAGAGAATTTGCATGTCAGGCCAGGTCAGAAGAGGGAAAATGCACAAATCCCCTCTGGGTTAGGTTGAGGTCAGGAAGGGAGTGTCGTAGAGACTCGGGAGTGGTGTCATCGTGTTCCTCGTGGTCGATATAGTGGGGGTAGATGTCCTTATCAAGTGTGTGTGATGTATGGTTCAAAAGTTATGTGGTGGGAGGGGTGGGGGAGAGCGCCTTTCGGTGGGTTAGGGTTATATCTGTAACTCTGGCTAGGAAGGTGGGTTAGACTTGAAAATTGGTCATTTCGCTCAGTCTGGGACGGGCTTTCCATAGATGTCTTGATTGTGTGTCCAGGACATTCCTGCGAAAAGTTTCCCATAGACTGCCATGTAAATTTGGTGTCCCTGTGCATTTTCCTGTCCACAGGCGGCGCCAACCAGTGCCCAGCAAGCAGCCGACGATCCAGCAAGAACTTGGGAGTGGTTAAGGTTAGTAAAAATGACATGTCCAGGCGTCTATTAGAGAATTTGCATGTCAGGCCAGGTCAGAAGAGGGAAAATGCACAAATCCCCTCTGGGTTAGGTTGAGGTCAGGAAGGGAGTGTCGTAGAGACTCGGGAGTGGTGTCATCGTGTTCCTCGTGGTCGATATAGTGGGGGTAGATGTCCTTATCAAGTGTGTGTGATGTATGGTTCAAAAGTTATGTGGTGGGAGGGGTGGGGGAGAGCGCCTTTCGGTGGGTTAGGGTTATATCTGTAACTCTGGCTAGGAAGGTGGGTTAGACTTGAAAATTGGTCATTTCGCTCAGTCTGGGACGGGCTTTCCATAGATGTCTTGATTGTGTGTCCAGGACATTCCTGCGAAAAGTTTCCCATAGACTGCCATGTAAATTTGGTGTCCCTGTGCATTTTCCTGTCCACAGGCGGCGCCAACCAGTGCCCAGCAAGCAGCCGACGATCCAGCAAGAACTTGGGAGTGGTTAAGGTTAGTAAAAATGACATGTCCAGGCGTCTATTAGAGAATTTGCATGTCAGGCCAGGTCAGAAGAGGGAAAATGCACAAATCCCCTCTGGGTTAGGTTGAGGTCAGGAAGGGAGTGTCGTAGAGACTCGGGAGTGGTGTCATCGTGTTCCTCGTGGTCGATATAGTGGGGGTAGATGTCCTTATCAAGTGTGTGTGATGTATGGTTCAAAAGTTATGTGGTGGGAGGGGTGGGGGAGAGCGCCTTTCGGTGGGTTAGGGTTATATCTGTAACTCTGGCTAGGAAGGTGGGTTAGACTTGAAAATTGGTCATTTCGCTCAGTCTGGGACGGGCTTTCCATAGATGTCTTGATTGTGTGTCCAGGACATTCCTGCGAAAAGTTTCCCATAGACTGCCATGTAAATTTGGTGTCCCTGTGCATTTTCCTGTCCACAGGCGGCGCCAACCAGTGCCCAGCAAGCAGCCGACGATCCAGCAAGAACTTGGGAGTGGTTAAGGTTAGTAAAAATGACATGTCCAGGCGTCTATTAGAGAATTTGCATGTCAGGCCAGGTCAGAAGAGGGAAAATGCACAAATCCCCTCTGGGTTAGGTTGAGGTCAGGAAGGGAGTGTCGTAGAGACTCGGGAGTGGTGTCATCGTGTTCCTCGTGGTCGATATAGTGGGGGTAGATGTCCTTATCAAGTGTGTGTGATGTATGGTTCAAAAGTTATGTGGTGGGAGGGGTGGGGGAGAGCGCCTTTCGGTGGGTTAGGGTTATATCTGTAACTCTGGCTAGGAAGGTGGGTTAGACTTGAAAATTGGTCATTTCGCTCAGTCTGGGACGGGCTTTCCATAGATGTCTTGATTGTGTGTCCAGGACATTCCTGCGAAAAGTTTCCCATAGACTGCCATGTAAATTTGGTGTCCCTGTGCATTTTCCTGTCCACAGGCGGCGCCAACCAGTGCCCAGCAAGCAGCCGACGATCCAGCAAGAACTTGGGAGTGGTTAAGGTTAGTAAAAATGACATGTCCAGGCGTCTATTAGAGAATTTGCATGTCAGGCCAGGTCAGAAGAGGGAAAATGCACAAATCCCCTCTGGGTTAGGTTGAGGTCAGGAAGGGAGTGTCGTAGAGACTCGGGAGTGGTGTCATCGTGTTCCTCGTGGTCGATATAGTGGGGGTAGATGTCCTTATCAAGTGTGTGTGATGTATGGTTCAAAAGTTATGTGGTGGGAGGGGTGGGGGAGAGCGCCTTTCGGTGGGTTAGGGTTATATCTGTAACTCTGGCTAGGAAGGTGGGTTAGACTTGAAAATTGGTCATTTCGCTCAGTCTGGGACGGGCTTTCCATAGATGTCTTGATTGTGTGTCCAGGACATTCCTGCGAAAAGTTTCCCATAGACTGCCATGTAAATTTGGTGTCCCTGTGCATTTTCCTGTCCACAGGCGGCGCCAACCAGTGCCCAGCAAGCAGCCGACGATCCAGCAAGAACTTGGGAGTGGTTAAGGTTAGTAAAAATGACATGTCCAGGCGTCTATTAGAGAATTTGCATGTCAGGCCAGGTCAGAAGAGGGAAAATGCACAAATCCCCTCTGGGTTAGGTTGAGGTCAGGAAGGGAGTGTCGTAGAGACTCGGGAGTGGTGTCATCGTGTTCCTCGTGGTCGATATAGTGGGGGTAGATGTCCTTATCAAGTGTGTGTGATGTATGGTTCAAAAGTTATGTGGTGGGAGGGGTGGGGGAGAGCGCCTTTCGGTGGGTTAGGGTTATATCTGTAACTCTGGCTAGGAAGGTGGGTTAGACTTGAAAATTGGTCATTTCGCTCAGTCTGGGACGGGCTTTCCATAGATGTCTTGATTGTGTGTCCAGGACATTCCTGCGAAAAGTTTCCCATAGACTGCCATGTAAATTTGGTGTCCCTGTGCATTTTCCTGTCCACAGGCGGCGCCAACCAGTGCCCAGCAAGCAGCCGACGATCCAGCAAGAACTTGGGAGTGGTTAAGGTTAGTAAAAATGACATGTCCAGGCGTCTATTAGAGAATTTGCATGTCAGGCCAGGTCAGAAGAGGGAAAATGCACAAATCCCCTCTGGGTTAGGTTGAGGTCAGGAAGGGAGTGTCGTAGAGACTCGGGAGTGGTGTCATCGTGTTCCTCGTGGTCGATATAGTGGGGGTAGATGTCCTTATCAAGTGTGTGTGATGTATGGTTCAAAAGTTATGTGGTGGGAGGGGTGGGGGAGAGCGCCTTTCGGTGGGTTAGGGTTATATCTGTAACTCTGGCTAGGAAGGTGGGTTAGACTTGAAAATTGGTCATTTCGCTCAGTCTGGGACGGGCTTTCCATAGATGTCTTGATTGTGTGTCCAGGACATTCCTGCGAAAAGTTTCCCATAGACTGCCATGTAAATTTGGTGTCCCTGTGCATTTTCCTGTCCACAGGCGGCGCCAACCAGTGCCCAGCAAGCAGCCGACGATCCAGCAAGAACTTGGGAGTGGTTAAGGTTAGTAAAAATGACATGTCCAGGCGTCTATTAGAGAATTTGCATGTCAGGCCAGGTCAGAAGAGGGAAAATGCACAAATCCCCTCTGGGTTAGGTTGAGGTCAGGAAGGGAGTGTCGTAGAGACTCGGGAGTGGTGTCATCGTGTTCCTCGTGGTCGATATAGTGGGGGTAGATGTCCTTATCAAGTGTGTGTGATGTATGGTTCAAAAGTTATGTGGTGGGAGGGGTGGGGGAGAGCGCCTTTCGGTGGGTTAGGGTTATATCTGTAACTCTGGCTAGGAAGGTGGGTTAGACTTGAAAATTGGTCATTTCGCTCAGTCTGGGACGGGCTTTCCATAGATGTCTTGATTGTGTGTCCAGGACATTCCTGCGAAAAGTTTCCCATAGACTGCCATGTAAATTTGGTGTCCCTGTGCATTTTCCTGTCCACAGGCGGCGCCAACCAGTGCCCAGCAAGCAGCCGACGATCCAGCAAGAACTTGGGAGTGGTTAAGGTTAGTAAAAATGACATGTCCAGGCGTCTATTAGAGAATTTGCATGTCAGGCCAGGTCAGAAGAGGGAAAATGCACAAATCCCCTCTGGGTTAGGTTGAGGTCAGGAAGGGAGTGTCGTAGAGACTCGGGAGTGGTGTCATCGTGTTCCTCGTGGTCGATATAGTGGGGGTAGATGTCCTTATCAAGTGTGTGTGATGTATGGTTCAAAAGTTATGTGGTGGGAGGGGTGGGGGAGAGCGCCTTTCGGTGGGTTAGGGTTATATCTGTAACTCTGGCTAGGAAGGTGGGTTAGACTTGAAAATTGGTCATTTCGCTCAGTCTGGGACGGGCTTTCCATAGATGTCTTGATTGTGTGTCCAGGACATTCCTGCGAAAAGTTTCCCATAGACTGCCATGTAAATTTGGTGTCCCTGTGCATTTTCCTGTCCACAGGCGGCGCCAACCAGTGCCCAGCAAGCAGCCGACGATCCAGCAAGAACTTGGGAGTGGTTAAGGTTAGTAAAAATGACATGTCCAGGCGTCTATTAGAGAATTTGCATGTCAGGCCAGGTCAGAAGAGGGAAAATGCACAAATCCCCTCTGGGTTAGGTTGAGGTCAGGAAGGGAGTGTCGTAGAGACTCGGGAGTGGTGTCATCGTGTTCCTCGTGGTCGATATAGTGGGGGTAGATGTCCTTATCAAGTGTGTGTGATGTATGGTTCAAAAGTTATGTGGTGGGAGGGGTGGGGGAGAGCGCCTTTCGGTGGGTTAGGGTTATATCTGTAACTCTGGCTAGGAAGGTGGGTTAGACTTGAAAATTGGTCATTTCGCTCAGTCTGGGACGGGCTTTCCATAGATGTCTTGATTGTGTGTCCAGGACATTCCTGCGAAAAGTTTCCCATAGACTGCCATGTAAATTTGGTGTCCCTGTGCATTTTCCTGTCCACAGGCGGCGCCAACCAGTGCCCAGCAAGCAGCCGACGATCCAGCAAGAACTTGGGAGTGGTTAAGGTTAGTAAAAATGACATGTCCAGGCGTCTATTAGAGAATTTGCATGTCAGGCCAGGTCAGAAGAGGGAAAATGCACAAATCCCCTCTGGGTTAGGTTGAGGTCAGGAAGGGAGTGTCGTAGAGACTCGGGAGTGGTGTCATCGTGTTCCTCGTGGTCGATATAGTGGGGGTAGATGTCCTTATCAAGTGTGTGTGATGTATGGTTCAAAAGTTATGTGGTGGGAGGGGTGGGGGAGAGCGCCTTTCGGTGGGTTAGGGTTATATCTGTAACTCTGGCTAGGAAGGTGGGTTAGACTTGAAAATTGGTCATTTCGCTCAGTCTGGGACGGGCTTTCCATAGATGTCTTGATTGTGTGTCCAGGACATTCCTGCGAAAAGTTTCCCATAGACTGCCATGTAAATTTGGTGTCCCTGTGCATTTTCCTGTCCACAGGCGGCGCCAACCAGTGCCCAGCAAGCAGCCGACGATCCAGCAAGAACTTGGGAGTGGTTAAGGTTAGTAAAAATGACATGTCCAGGCGTCTATTAGAGAATTTGCATGTCAGGCCAGGTCAGAAGAGGGAAAATGCACAAATCCCCTCTGGGTTAGGTTGAGGTCAGGAAGGGAGTGTCGTAGAGACTCGGGAGTGGTGTCATCGTGTTCCTCGTGGTCGATATAGTGGGGGTAGATGTCCTTATCAAGTGTGTGTGATGTATGGTTCAAAAGTTATGTGGTGGGAGGGGTGGGGGAGAGCGCCTTTCGGTGGGTTAGGGTTATATCTGTAACTCTGGCTAGGAAGGTGGGTTAGACTTGAAAATTGGTCATTTCGCTCAGTCTGGGACGGGCTTTCCATAGATGTCTTGATTGTGTGTCCAGGACATTCCTGCGAAAAGTTTCCCATAGACTGCCATGTAAATTTGGTGTCCCTGTGCATTTTCCTGTCCACAGGCGGCGCCAACCAGTGCCCAGCAAGCAGCCGACGATCCAGCAAGAACTTGGGAGTGGTTAAGGTTAGTAAAAATGACATGTCCAGGCGTCTATTAGAGAATTTGCATGTCAGGCCAGGTCAGAAGAGGGAAAATGCACAAATCCCCTCTGGGTTAGGTTGAGGTCAGGAAGGGAGTGTCGTAGAGACTCGGGAGTGGTGTCATCGTGTTCCTCGTGGTCGATATAGTGGGGGTAGATGTCCTTATCAAGTGTGTGTGATGTATGGTTCAAAAGTTATGTGGTGGGAGGGGTGGGGGAGAGCGCCTTTCGGTGGGTTAGGGTTATATCTGTAACTCTGGCTAGGAAGGTGGGTTAGACTTGAAAATTGGTCATTTCGCTCAGTCTGGGACGGGCTTTCCATAGATGTCTTGATTGTGTGTCCAGGACATTCCTGCGAAAAGTTTCCCATAGACTGCCATGTAAATTTGGTGTCCCTGTGCATTTTCCTGTCCACAGGCGGCGCCAACCAGTGCCCAGCAAGCAGCCGACGATCCAGCAAGAACTTGGGAGTGGTTAAGGTTAGTAAAAATGACATGTCCAGGCGTCTATTAGAGAATTTGCATGTCAGGCCAGGTCAGAAGAGGGAAAATGCACAAATCCCCTCTGGGTTAGGTTGAGGTCAGGAAGGGAGTGTCGTAGAGACTCGGGAGTGGTGTCATCGTGTTCCTCGTGGTCGATATAGTGGGGGTAGATGTCCTTATCAAGTGTGTGTGATGTATGGTTCAAAAGTTATGTGGTGGGAGGGGTGGGGGAGAGCGCCTTTCGGTGGGTTAGGGTTATATCTGTAACTCTGGCTAGGAAGGTGGGTTAGACTTGAAAATTGGTCATTTCGCTCAGTCTGGGACGGGCTTTCCATAGATGTCTTGATTGTGTGTCCAGGACATTCCTGCGAAAAGTTTCCCATAGACTGCCATGTAAATTTGGTGTCCCTGTGCATTTTCCTGTCCACAGGCGGCGCCAACCAGTGCCCAGCAAGCAGCCGACGATCCAGCAAGAACTTGGGAGTGGTTAAGGTTAGTAAAAATGACATGTCCAGGCGTCTATTAGAGAATTTGCATGTCAGGCCAGGTCAGAAGAGGGAAAATGCACAAATAGGGTTAGGGTTAGGGTTAGGGTTAGGGTTAGGGTTAGGGTTAGGGTTAAAATTAAAATTAAAATTAGGGTTAAAATTAAAATTAAAATTAAAATTAAAATTAAAATTAAAATTAAAATTAAAATTAAAATTAAAATTAAAATTAAAATTAAAATTAAAATTAAAATTAAAATTAAAATTAAAATTAAAATTAAAATTAAAATTAAAATTAAAATTAAAATTAAAATTAAAATTAAAATTAAAATTAAAATTAAAATTAAAATTAATTAAAATTAAAATTAAAATTAAAATTAAAATTAAAATTAAAATTAAAATTAAAATTAAAATTAAAATTAAAATTAAAATTAAAATTAAAATTAAAATTAAAATTAAAATTAAAATTAAAATTAAAATTAAAATTAAAATTAAAATTAAAATTAAAATTAAAATTAAAATTAAAATTAAAATTAAAATTAAAATTAAAATTAAAATTAAAATTAAAATTAAAATTAAAATTAAAATTAAAATTAAAATTAAAATTAAAATTAAAATTAAAATTAAAATTAAAATTAAAATTAAAATTAAAATTAAAATTAAAATTAAAATTAAAATTAAAATTAAAATTAAAATTAAAATTAAAATTAAAATTAAAATTAAAATTAAAATTAAAATTAAAATTAAAATTAAAATTAAAATTAAAATTAAAATTAAAATTAAAATTAAAATTAAAATTAAAATTAAAATTAAAATTAAAATTAAAATTAAAATTAAAATTAAAATTAAAATTAAAATTAAAATTAAAATTAAAATTAAAATTAAAATTAAAATTAAAATTAAAATTAAAATTAAAATTAAAATTAAAATTAAAATTAAAATTAAAATTAAAATTAAAATTAAAATTAAAATTAAAATTAAAATTAAAATTAAAATTAAAATTAAAATTAAAATTAAAATTAAAATTAAAATTAAAATTAAAATTAAAATTAAAATTAAAATTAAAATTAAAATTAAAATTAAAATTAAAATTAAAATTAAAATTAAAATTAAAATTAAAATTAAAATTAAAATTAAAATTAAAATTAAAATTAAAATTAAAATTAAAATTAAAATTAAAATTAAAATTAAAATTAAAATTAAAATTAAAATTAAAATTAAAATTAAAATTAAAATTAAAATTAAAATTAAAATTAAAATTAAAATTAAAATTAAAATTAAAATTAAAATTAAAAAATTAAAATTAAAATTAAAATTAAAATTAAAATTAAAATTAAAATTAAAATTAAAATTAAAATTAAAATTAAAATTAAAATTAAAATTAAAATTAAAATTAAAATTAAAATTAAAATTAAAATTAAAATTAAAATTAAAATTAAAATTAAAATTAAAATTAAAATTAAAATTAAAATTAAAATTAAAAAAAATTAAAATTAAAATTAAAATTAAAATTAAAATTAAAATTAAAATTAAAATTAAAATTAAAATTAAAATTAAAATTAAAATTAAAATTAAAATTAAAATTAAAATTAAAATTAAAATTAAAATTAAAATTAAAATTAAAATTAAAATTAAAATTAAAATTAAAATTAAAATTAAAATTAAAATTAAAATTAAAATTAAAATTAAAATTAAAATTAAAATTAAAATTAAAATTAAAATTAAAATTAAAATTAAAATTAAAATTAAAATTAAAATTAAAATTAAAATTAAAATTAAAATTAAAATTAAAATTAAAATTAAAATTAAAATTAAAATTAAAATTAAAATTAAAATTAAAATTAAAATTAAAATTAAAATTAAAATTAAAATTAAAATTAAAATTAAAATTAAAATTAAAATTAAAATTAAAATTAAAATTAAAATTAAAATTAAAATTAAAATTAAAATTAAAATTAAAATTAAAATTAAAATTAAAATTAAAATTAAAATTAAAATTAAAATTAAAATTAAAATTAAAATTAAAATTAAAATTAAAATTAAAATTAAAATTAAAATTAAAATTAAAATTAAAATTAAAATTAAAATTAAAATTAAAATTAAAATTAAAATTAAAATTAAAATTAAAATTAAAATTAAAATTAAAATTAAAATTAAAATTAAAATTAAAATTAAAATTAAAATTAAAATTAAAATTAAAATTAAAATTAAAATTAAAATTAAAATTAAAATTAAAATTAAAATTAAAATTAAAATTAAAATTAAAATTAAAATTAAAATTAAAATTAAAATTAAAATTAAAATTAAAATTAAAATTAAAATTAAAATTAAAATTAAAATTAAAATTAAAATTAAAATTAAAATTAAAAAAATTAAAATTAAAATTAAAATTAAAATTAAAATTAAAATTAAAATTAAAATTAAAATTAAAATTAAAATTAAAATTAAAATTAAAATTAAAATTAAAATTAAAATTAAAATTAAAATTAAAATTAAAATTAAAATTAAAATTAAAATTAAAATTAAAAAAATTAAAATTAAAATTAAAATTAAAATTAAAATTAAAATTAAAATTAAAATTAAAATTAAAATTAAAATTAAAATTAAAATTAAAATTAAAATTAAAATTAAAATTAAAATTAAAATTAAAATTAAAATTAAAATTAAAATTAAAATTAAAATTAAAATTAAAATTAAAATTAAAATTAAAATTAAAATTAAAATTAAAATTAAAATTAAAATTAAAATTAAAATTAAAATTAAAATTAAAATTAAAATTAAAATTAAAATTAAAATTAAAAAAATTAAAATTAAAATTAAAATTAAAATTAAAATTAAAATTAAAATTAAAATTAAAATTAAAATTAAAATTAAAATTAAAATTAAAATTAAAATTAAAATTAAAATTAAAATTAAAATTAAAATTAAAATTAAAATTAAAATTAAAATTAAAATTAAAATTAAAATTAAAATTAAAATTAAAATTAAAATTAAAATTAAAATTAAAATTAAAATTAAAATTAAAATTAAAATTAAAATTAAAAAAAATTAAAATTAAAATTAAAATTAAAATTAAAATTAAAATTAAAATTAAAATTAAAATTAAAATTAAAAAATTAAAATTAAAATTAAAATTAAAATTAAAATTAAAATTAAAATTAAAATTAAAATTAAAATTAAAATTAAAATTAAAATTAAAATTAAAATTAAAATTAAAATTAAAATTAAAATTAAAATTAAAATTAAAATTAAAATTAAAATTAAAATTAAAATTAAAATTAAAATTAAAATTAAAATTAAAATTAAAATTAAAATTAAAATTAAAATTAAAATTAAAATTAAAATTAAAATTAAAAAATTAA
>JARUPV020000145.1:0-24705 GCA_030347415.2 Decapterus maruadsi | reverse complement strand
AAACTCCAAACTCCACCCATCTGTCAATGTGATTTCCTTTTGTATCTACTAGCCAGGCTTTGGACTGTTTTTGGTTTGGGATTGTCCCTGTCCTCTTAGTAGCAAAAGGTGCTTGGTACAAGTATATTTGTGACAAAATGCCAATTTTTAGTTTGCATATTGTACTATTTGACTTCCTAGCTTATAACACTGTATCACTGAGTTTTTGTCCACGTCTCCTGAATCTTTTGAAATCAAAGGGTGTAGGTTCTTCTCCGTTGTTGATTATCCTTGTCAAGTTGAGTGTAAAACGTCCCTGGGTGGGCTTGAACCACCAACCTTTCGGTTAACAGCCGAACGCGCTATCCGATTGCGCCACAGAGACTTGCTTGGCTGTAGGGGGCGTTGGCGTGGCCTCAAACTCCAAACTCCACCCATCTGTCAATGTGATTTCCTTTTGTATCTACTAGCCAGGCTTTGGACTGTTTTTGGTTTGGGATTGTCCCTGTCCTCTTAGAAGCAAAAGGTGCTTGGTACAAGTATATTTGTGACAAATTGCTAATGTCTACTTTGTATATCCTACTATTTGACTTCCTACCTTCTAACACTGTATCACGGAGTTTTTGTCAATGTCTCCTGAATCTTTTGACATCAAAGGGTGTAGGTTCTTCTCCGTTGTTGATTATCCTTGTTAAGTTGAGTGTAAAACGTCCCTGGGTGGGCTTGAACCACCAACCTTTCGGTTAACAGCCGAACGCGCTAACCGATTGCGCCACAGAGACTTGCTTAGCTTGAGGGGGCATGGCCTCAAACTCCACCCATCTGTCGATGTGATTTCCTTTTGTATCTACTAGCCAGGCTTTGGACTGTTTTTGGTTTGGGATTGTCCCTGTCCTCTTAGAAGCAAAAGGTGCTTGGTACAAGTAAATTTGTGACAAAATACCAATTTTTACTTTGTATATCCTACTATTTGACCTCCTAGCTTGTAACACTCTATCGCTGAGTTTTTGTCAATGTCTCCTGAATCTTTTGACATCAAAGGGTGTAGGTTTTTCTCCGTTGTTGATTATCCTTGTTAAGTTGAGTGTAAAACGTCCCTGGGTGGGCTTGAACCACCAACCTTTCGGTTAACAGCCGAACGCGCTAACCGATTGCGCCACAGAGACTTGCATGGCTGTAGGGGGCGTGGCCTCAAACTCCAAACTCCACCCATCTGTCAATGTGATTTCCTTTTGTATCTACTAGCCAGGCTTTGGACTGTTTTTGGTTTGGGATTGTCCCTGTCCTCTTAGAAGCAAAAGGTGCTTGGTACAAGTATATTTGTGACAAATTGCTAATGTCTACTTTGTATATCCTACTATTTGACTTCCTACCTTCTAACACTGTATCACGGAGTTTTTGTCAATGTCTCCTGAATCTTTTGACATCAAAGGGTGTAGGTTCTTCTCCGTTGTTGATTATCCTTGTTAAGTTGAGTGTAAAACGTCCCTGGGTGGGCTTGAACCACCAACCTTTCGGTTAACAGCCGAACGCGCTAACCGATTGCGCCACAGAGACTTGCTTGATTGAGGGGGCGTGGCCTCAAACTCCAAACTCCACCCATCTCTCAATGTGATTTCCTTTTGTATCTACTAGCCAGGCTTTGGACTTTTTTGGTTTGGGATTGTCCCTGTCCTCTTAGAAGCAAAAGGTGCTTGGTACAAGTATATTTGTGACAAATTGCTAATGTCTACTTTGTATATCCTACTATTTGACTTCCTAGCTTATAACACTGTATCACGGAGTTTTTGTCAATGTCTCCTGAATCTTTTGACATCAAAGGGTGTAGGTTCTTCTCCGTTGTTGATTATCCTTGTTAAGTTGAGTGTAAAACGTCCCTGGGTGGGCTTGAACCACCAACCTTTCGGTTAACAGCCGAACGCGCTAACCGATTGCGCCACAGAGACTTGCTTTGATTGAGGGGGCGTGGCCTCAAACTCCAAACTCCACCCATCTGTCAATGTGATTTCCTTTTGTATCTACTAGCCAGGCTTTGGACTGTTTTTGGTTTGGGATTGTCCCTGTCCTCTTAGAAGCAAAAGGTGCTTGGTACAAGTATATTTGTGACAAATTGCTAATGTCTACTTTGTATATCCTACTATTTGACTTCCTAGCTTCTAACACTGTATCACGGAGTTTTTGTCAATGTCTCCTGAATCTTTTGACATCAAAGGGTGTAGGTTCTTCTCCGTTGTTGATTATCCTTGTTAAGTTGAGTGTAAAACGTCCCTGGGTGGGCTTGAACCACCAACCTTTCGGTTAACAGCCGAACGCGCTAACCGATTGCGCCACAGAGACTTGCTTTGATTGAGGGGGCGTGGCCTCAAACTCCAAACTCCACCCATCTGTCAATGTGATTTCCTTTTGTATCTACTAGCCAGGCTTTGGACTGTTTTTGGTTTGGGATTGTCCCTGTCCTCTTAGAAGCAAAAGGTGCTTGGTACAAGTATATTTGTGACAAAATGCCAATTTTTAGTTTGTATATCCTACTATTTGACTTCCTAGCTTATAACACTGTATCACTGAGTTTTTGTCAACGTCTCCTGAATCTTTTGACATCAAAGGGTGTAGGTTCTTCTCCGTTGTTGATTATCCTTGTTGAGTGTAAAACGTCCCTGGGTGGGCTTGAACCACCAACCTTTCGGTTAACAGCCGAACGCGCTAACCGATTGCGCCACAGAGACTTGCTTGGCTTGGGGGGGGGTGTCCTCAAACTCCAAACTCCACCCATCTGTCAATGTGATTTCCTTTTGTATCTACTCGCCAGACTTTGGACTGTTTTTGGTCTGGGATTGTGCCTGTCCTCTTAGAAGCAAAAGGTGCTTGGTACAAGTATATTTGTGACAAAATGCTAATGTCTACTTTGTATATCCTACTATTTGACTTCCTAGCTTCTAACACTGTATCACGGAGTTTTTGTCAATGTCTCCTGAATCTTTTGACATCAAAGGGTGTAGGTTCTTCTCCGTTGTTGATTATCCTTGTTAAGTTGAGTGTAAAACGTCCCTGGGTGGGCTTGAACCACCAACCTTTCGGTTAACAGCCGAACGCGCTAACCGATTGCGCCACAGAGACTTGCTTTGATTGAGGGGGCGTGGCCTCAAACTCCAAACTCCACCCATCTGTCAATGTGATTTCCTTTTGCATCTACTAGCCAGGCTTTGGACTGTTTTTGGTTTGGGATTGTCCCTGTCCTCTTAGAAGCAAAAGGTGCTTGGTACAAGTATATTTGTGACAAAATGCCCATTTTTAGTTTGTATATTGTACTATTTGACTTCCTAGCTTATAACACTGTATCACTGAGTTTTTGTCCACGTCTCCTGAATCTTTTGACATCAAAGGGTGTAGGTTCTTCTCCGTTGTTGATTATCCTTGTTAAGTTGAGTGTAAAACGTCCCTGGGTGGGCTTGAACCACCAACCTTTCGGTTAACAGCCGAACGCGCTAACCGATTGCGCCACAGAGACTTGCTTGGCTGTGGGGGCGTGGCCCTCAAACTCAAACTCCACCCATCTGTCAATGTGATTTCCTTTTGTATCTACTAGCCAGGCTTTGGACTTTTTTGGTTTGGGATTGTGCCTGTCCTCTTAGAAGCAAAAGGTGCTTGGTACAAGTATATTTGTGACAAAATGCAAATGTCTACTTTGTATATCCTACTATTTGACTTCCTAGCTTCTAACACTGTATCACGGAGTTTTTGTCAATGTCTCCTGAATCTTTTGACATCAAAGGGTGTAGGTTCTTCTCCGTTGTTGATTATCCTTGTTAAGTTGAGTGTAAAACGTCCCTGGGTGGGCTTGAACCACCAACCTTTCGGTTAACAGCCGAACGCGCTAACCGATTGCGCCACAGAGACTTGCTTTGATTGAGGGGGCGTGGCCTCAAACTCCAAACTCCACCCATCTGTCAATGTGATTTCCTTTTGTATCTACTAGCCAGGCTTTGGACTGTTTTTGGTTTGGGATTGTCCCTGTCCTCTTAGAAGCAAAAGGTGCTTGGTACAAGTATATTTGTGACAAATTGCTAATGTCTACTTTGTATATCCTACTATTTGACTTCCTAGCTTATAACACTGTATCACGGAGTTTTTGTCAATGTCTCCTGAATCTTTTGACATCAAAGGGTGTAGGTTCTTCTCCGTTGTTGATTATCCTTGTTAAGTTGAGTGTAAAACGTCCCTGGGTGGGCTTGAACCACCAACCTTTCGGTTAACAGCCGAACGCGCTAACCGATTGCGCCACAGAGACTTGCTTGGCTGTAGGGGGCGTGGCCTCAAACTCCACCCATCTCTCAATGTGATTTCCTTTTGTATCTACTAGCCAGGCTTTGGACTTTTTTGGTTTGGGATTGTGCCTGTCCTTGTAGAAGCAAAAGGTGCTTGGTACAAGTATATTTGTGACAAAATGCTAATGTCTACTTTGTATATCCTACTATTTGACTTCCTAGCTTATAACACTGTATCACGGAGTTTTTGTCAATGTCTCCTGAATCTTTTGACATCAAAGGGTGTAGGTTCTTCTCCGTTGTTGATTATCCTTGTTAAGTTGAGTGTAAAACGTCCCTGGGTGGGCTTGAACCACCAACCTTTCGGTTAACAGCCGAACGCGCTAACCGATTGCGCCACAGAGACTTGCTTTGATTGAGGGGGCGTGGCCTCAAACTCCAAACTCCACCCATCTGTCAATGTGATTTCCTTTTGTATCTACTAGCCAGGCTTTGGACTGTTTTTGGTTTGGGATTGTCCCTGTCCTCTTAGAAGCAAAAGGTGCTTGGTACAAGTATATTTGTGACAAATTGCTAATGTCTACTTTGTATATCCTACTATTTGACTTCCTACCTTCTAACACTGTATCACGGAGTTTTTGTCAATGTCTCCTGAATCTTTTGACATCAAAGGGTGTAGGTTCTTCTCCGTTGTTGATTATCCTTGTTAAGTTGAGTGTAAAACGTCCCTGGGTGGGCTTGAACCACCAACCTTTCGGTTAACAGCCGAACGCGCTAACCGATTGCGCCACAGAGACTTGCTTGGCTTGGGGGGGTGTGTCCTCAAACTCCAAACTCCACCCATCTGTCAATGTGATTTCCTTTTGTATCTACTCGCCAGGCTTTGGACTTTTTTGGTTTGGGATTGTGCCTGTCCTCTTAGAAGCAAAAGGTGCTTGGTACAAGTATATTTGTGACAAAATGCTAATGTCTACTTTGTATATCCTACTATTTGACTTCCTAGCTTCTAACACTGTATCACGGAGTTTTTGTCAATGTCTCCTGAATCTTTTGACATCAAAGGGTGTAGGTTCTTCTCCGTTGTTGATTATCCTTGTTAAGTTGAGTGTAAAACGTCCCTGGGTGGGCTTGAACCACCAACCTTTCGGTTAACAGCCGAACGCGCTAACCGATTGCGCCACAGAGACTTGCTTTGATTGAGGGGGCGTGGCCTCAAACTCCAAACTCCACCCATCTGTCAATGTGATTTCCTTTTGTATCTACTAGCCAGGCTTTGGACTGTTTTTGGTTTGGGATTGTCCCTGTCCTCTTAGAAGCAAAAGGTGCTTGGTACAAGTATATTTGTGACAAAATGCCAATTTTTAGTTTGTATATCCTACTATTTGACTTCCTAGCTTATAACACTGTATCACTGAGTTTTTGTCAACGTCTCCTGAATCTTTTGACATCAAAGGGTGTAGGTTCTTCTCCGTTGTTGATTATCCTTGTTGAGTGTAAAACGTCCCTGGGTGGGCTTGAACCACCAACCTTTCGGTTAACAGCCGAACGCGCTAACCGATTGCGCCACAGAGACTTGCTTGGCTTGGGGGGGTGTGTCCTCAAACTCCAAACTCCACCCATCTGTCAATGTGATTTCCTTTTGTATCTACTCGCCAGACTTTGGACTGTTTTTGGTCTGGGATTGTGCCTGTCCTCTTAGAAGCAAAAGGTGCTTGGTACAAGTGTATTTGTGACAAAATGCTAATGTCTACTTTGTATATCCTACTATTTGACTTCCTAGCTTCTAACACTGTATCACGGAGTTTTTGTCAATGTCTCCTGAATCTTTTGACATCAAAGGGTGTAGGTTCTTCTCCGTTGTTGATTATCCTTGTTAAGTTGAGTGTAAAACGTCCCTGGGTGGGCTTGAACCACCAACCTTTCGGTTAACAGCCGAACGCGCTAACCGATTGCGCCACAGAGACTTGCTTGGCTGTAGGGGGCGTGGCCTCAAACTCCACCCATCTCTCAATGTGATTTCCTTTTGTATCTACTAGCCAGGCTTTGGACTTTTTTGGTT
The DNA here is from genome assembly GCA_030347415.2 of Decapterus maruadsi. Lineage (NCBI taxonomy): Eukaryota > Metazoa > Chordata > Actinopteri > Carangiformes > Carangidae > Decapterus > Decapterus maruadsi. The sequence continues at coordinate 18,405 of JARUPV020000145.1, read as the reverse complement.
TGGGATTGTCCCTGTCCTCTTAGAAGCAAAAGGTGCTTGGTACAAGTATATTTGTGACAAATTGCTAATGTCTACTTTGTATATCCTACTATTTGACTTCCTAGCTTATAACACTGTATCACGGAGTTTTTGTCAATGTCTCCTGAATCTTTTGACATCAAAGGGTGTAGGTTCTTCTCCGTTGTTGATTATCCTTGTTAAGTTGAGTGTAAAACGTCCCTGGGTGGGCTTGAACCACCAACCTTTCGGTTAACAGCCGAACGCGCTAACCGATTGCGCCACAGAGACTTGCTTTGATTGAGGGGGCGTGGCCTCAAACTCCAAACTCCACCCATCTGTCAATGTGATTTCCTTTTGTATCTACTAGCCAGGCTTTGGACTGTTTTTGGTTTGGGATTGTCCCTGTCCTCTTAGAAGCAAAAGGTGCTTGGTACAAGTATATTTGTGACAAAATGCTAATGTCTACTTTGTATATCCTACTATTTGACTTCCTAGCTTATAACACTGTATCACGGAGTTTTTGTCAATGTCTCCTGAATCTTTTGACATCAAAGGGTGTAGGTTCTTCTCCGTTGTTGATTATCCTTGTTAAGTTGAGTGTAAAACGTCCCTGGGTGGGCTTGAACCACCAACCTTTCGGTTAACAGCCGAACGCGCTAACCGATTGCGCCACAGAGACTTGCTTTGGCTTGAGGGGGTGTGTCCTCAAACTCCAAACTCCACCCATCTGTCAATGTGATTTCCTTTTGTATCTACTAGCCAGGCTTTGGACTGTTTTTGGTCTGGGATTGTGCCTGTCCTCTTAGAAGCAAAAGGTGCTTGGTACAAGTATATTTGTGACAAAATGCTAATGTCTACTTTGTATATCCTACTATTTGACTTCCTAGCTTCTAACACTGTATCACGGAGTTTTTGTCAATGTCTCCTGAATCTTTTGACATCAAAGGGTGTAGGTTCTTCTCCGTTGTTGATTATCCTTGTTAAGTTGAGTGTAAAACGTCCCTGGGTGGGCTTGAACCACCAACCTTTCGGTTAACAGCCGAACGCGCTAACCGATTGCGCCACAGAGACTTGCTTGGCTGTAGGGGGCGTGGCCTCAAACTCCACCCATCTCTCAATGTGATTTCCTTTTGTATCTACTAGCCAGGCTTTGGACTTTTTTGGTTTGGGATTGTGCCTGTCCTTGTAGAAGCAAAAGGTGCTTGGTACAAGTATATTTGTGACAAAATGCTAATGTCTACTTTGTATATCCTACTATTTGACTTCCTAGCTTATAACACTGTATCACGGAGTTTTTGTCAATGTCTCCTGAATCTTTTGACATCAAAGGGTGTAGGTTCTTCTCCGTTGTTGATTATCCTTGTTAAGTTGAGTGTAAAACGTCCCTGGGTGGGCTTGAACCACCAACCTTTCGGTTAACAGCCGAACGCGCTAACCGATTGCGCCACAGAGACTTGCTTTGATTGAGGGGGCGTGGCCTCAAACTCCACCCATCTGTCAATGTGATTTCCTTTTGTATCTACTAGCCAGGCTTTGGACTGTTTTTGGTTTGGGATTGTCCCTGTCCTCTTAGAAGCAAAAGGTGCTTGGTACAAGTATATTTGTGACAAATTGCTAATGTCTACTTTGTATATCCTACTATTTGACTTCCTAGCTTATAACACTGTATCACGGAGTTTTTGTCAATGTCTCCTGAATCTTTTGACATCAAAGGGTGTAGGTTCTTCTCCGTTGTTGATTATCCTTGTTAAGTTGAGTGTAAAACGTCCCTGGGTGGGCTTGAACCACCAACCTTTCGGTTAACAGCCGAACGCGCTAACCGATTGCGCCACAGAGACTTGCTTGGCTGTAGGGGGCGTGGCCTCAAACTCCAAACTCCACCCATCTGTCAATGTGATTTCCTTTTGTATCTACTCGCCAGACTTTGGACTGTTTTTGGTCTGGGATTGTGCCTGTCCTCTTAGAAGCAAAAGGTGCTTGGTACAAGTATATTTGTGACAAAATGCTAATGTCTACTTTGTATATCCTACTATTTGACTTCCTAGCTTCTAACACTGTATCACGGAGTTTTTGTCAATGTCTCCTGAATCTTTTGACATCAAAGGGTGTAGGTTCTTCTCCGTTGTTGATTATCCTTGTTAAGTTGAGTGTAAAACGTCCCTGGGTGGGCTTGAACCACCAACCTTTCGGTTAACAGCCGAACGCGCTAACCGATTGCGCCACAGAGACTTGCTTGGCTGTAGGGGGCGTGGCCTCAAACTCCACCCATCTCTCAATGTGATTTCCTTTTGTATCTACTAGCCAGGCTTTGGACTGTTTTGGTTTGGGATTGTGCCTGTCCTTGTAGAAGCAAAAGGTGCTTGGTACAAGTATATTTGTGACAAAATGCTAATGTCTACTTTGTATATCCTACTATTTGACTTCCTAGCTTATAACACTGTATCACGGAGTTTTTGTCAATGTCTCCTGAATCTTTTGACATCAAAGGGTGTAGGTTCTTCTCCGTTGTTGATTATCCTTGTTAAGTTGAGTGTAAAACGTCCCTGGGTGGGCTTGAACCACCAACCTTTCGGTTAACAGCCGAACGCGCTAACCGATTGCGCCACAGAGACTTGCTTTGATTGAGGGGGCGTGGCCTCAAACTCCAAACTCCACCCATCTGTCAATGTGATTTCCTTTTGTATCTACTAGCCAGGCTTTGGACTGTTTTTGGTTTGGGATTGTCCCTGTCCTCTTAGAAGCAAAAGGTGCTTGGTACAAGTATATTTGTGACAAATTGCTAATGTCTACTTTGTATATCCTACTATTTGACTTCCTACCTTCTAACACTGTATCACGGAGTTTTTGTCCACGTCTCCTGAATCTTTTGACATCAAAGGGTGTAGGTTCTTCTCCGTTGTTTATTATCCTTGTTAAGTTGAGTGTAAAACGTCCCTGGGTGGGCTTGAACCACCAACCTTTCGGTTAACAGCCGAACGCGCTAACCGATTGCGCCACAGAGACTTGCTTTGATTGAGGGGGCGTGGCCTCAAACTCCAAACTCCACCCATCTGTCAATGTGATTTCCTTTTGTATCTACTAGCCAGGCTTTGGACTGTTTTTGGTTTGGGATTGTCCCTGTCCTCTTAGAAGCAAAAGGTGCTTGGTACAAGTATATTTGTGACAAAATGCCAATTTTTAGTTTGTATATCCTACTATTTGACTTCCTACCTTCTAACACTGTATCACGGAGTTTTTGTCAATGTCTCCTGAATCTTTTGACATCAAAGGGTGTAGGTTCTTCTCCGTTGTTGATTATCCTTGTTAAGTTGAGTGTAAAACGTCCCTGGGTGGGCTTGAACCACCAACCTTTCGGTTAACAGCCGAACGCGCTAACCGATTGCGCCACAGAGACTTGCTTGGCTTGGGGGGGTGTGTCCTCAAACTCCAAACTCCACCCATCTGTCAATGTGATTTCCTTTTGTATCTACTCGCCAGACATTGGACTGTTTTTGGTCTGGGATTGTGCCTGTCCTCTTAGAAGCAAAAGGTGCTTGGTACAAGTATATTTGTGACAAAATGCAAATGTCTACTTTGTATATCCTACTATTTGACTTCCTAGCTTCTAACACTGTATCACGGAGTTTTTGTCAATGTCTCCTGAATCTTTTGACATCAAAGGGTGTAGGTTCTTCTCCGTTGTTGATTATCCTTGTTAAGTTGAGTGTAAAACGTCCCTGGGTGGGCTTGAACCACCAACCTTTCGGTTAACAGCCGAACGCGCTAACCGATTGCGCCACAGAGACTTGCTTTGATTGAGGGGGCGTGGCCTCAAACTCCAAACTCCACCCATCTGTCAATGTGATTTCCTTTTGTATCTACTAGCCAGGCTTTGGACTGTTTTTGGTTTGGGATTGTCCCTGTCCTCTTAGAAGCAAAAGGTGCTTGGTACAAGTATATTTGTGACAAAATGCCAATTTTTAGTTTGTATATTGTACTATTTGACTTCCTAGCTTATAACACTGTATCACTGAGTTTTTGTCCACGTCTCCTGAATCTTTTGACATCAAAGGGTGTAGGTTCTTCTCCGTTGTTGATTATCCTTGTTAAGTTGAGTGTAAAACGTCCCTGGGTGGGCTTGAACCACCAACCTTTCGGTTAACAGCCGAACGCGCTAACCGATTGCGCCACAGAGACTTGCTTTGATTGAGGGGGCGTGGCCTCAAACTCCAAACTCCACCCATCTGTCAATGTGATTTCCTTTTGTATCTACTAGCCAGGCTTTGGACTGTTTTTGGTTTGGGATTGTCCCTGTCCTCTTAGAAGCAAAAGGTGCTTGGTACAAGTATATTTGTGACAAATTGCTAATGTCTACTTTGTATATCCTACTATTTGACTTCCTACCTTCTAACACTGTATCACGGAGTTTTTGTCAATGTCTCCTGAATCTTTTGACATCAAAGGGTGTAGGTTCTTCTCCGTTGTTGATTATCCTTGTTAAGTTGAGTGTAAAACGTCCCTGGGTGGGCTTGAACCACCAACCTTTCGGTTAACAGCCGAACGCGCTAACCGATTGCGCCACAGAGACTTGCTTGGCTGTAGGGGGCGTGGCCTCAAACTCCACCCATCTCTCAATGTGATTTCCTTTTGTATCTACTAGCCAGGCTTTGGACTTTTTTGGTTTGGGATTGTGCCTGTCCTTGTAGAAGCAAAAGGTGCTTGGTACAAGTATATTTGTGACAAAATGCTAATGTCTACTTTGTATATCCTACTATTTGACTTCCTAGCTTATAACACTGTATCACGGAGTTTTTGTCAATGTCTCCTGAATCTTTTGACATCAAAGGGTGTAGGTTCTTCTCCGTTGTTGATTATCCTTGTTAAGTTGAGTGTAAAACGTCCCTGGGTGGGCTTGAACCACCAACCTTTCGGTTAACAGCCGAACGCGCTAACCGATTGCGCCACAGAGACTTGCTTTGATTGAGGGGGCGTGGCCTCAAACTCCAAACTCCACCCATCTGTCAATGTGATTTCCTTTTGTATCTACTAGCCAGGCTTTGGACTGTTTTTGGTTTGGGATTGTCCCTGTCCTCTTAGAAGCAAAAGGTGCTTGGTACAAGTATATTTGTGACAAATTGCTAATGTCTACTTTGTATATCCTACTATTTGACTTCCTACCTTCTAACACTGTATCACGGAGTTTTTGTCAATGTCTCCTGAATCTTTTGACATCAAAGGGTGTAGGTTCTTCTCCGTTGTTGATTATCCTTGTTAAGTTGAGTGTAAAACGTCCCTGGGTGGGCTTGAACCACCAACCTTTCGGTTAACAGCCGAACGCGCTAACCGATTGCGCCACAGAGACTTGCTTTGATTGAGGGGGCGTGGCCTCAAACTCCAAACTCCACCCATCTGTCAATGTGATTTCCTTTTGTATCTACTAGCCAGGCTTTGGACTGTTTTTGGTTTGGGATTGTCCCTGTCCTCTTAGAAGCAAAAGGTGCTTGGTACAAGTATATTTGTGACAAAATGCCAATTTTTAGTTTGTATATCCTACTATTTGACTTCCTAGCTTATAACACTGTATCACGGAGTTTTTGTCAATGTCTCCTGAATCTTTTGACATCAAAGGGTGTAGGTTCTTCTCCGTTGTTGATTATCCTTGTTAAGTTGAGTGTAAAACGTCCCTGGGTGGGCTTGAACCACCAACCTTTCGGTTAACAGCCGAACGCGCTAACCGATTGCGCCACAGAGACTTGCTTGGCTTGGGGGGGGGTGTCCTCAAACTCCAAACTCCACCCATCTGTCAATGTGATTTCCTTTTGTATCTACTCGCCAGACTTTGGACTGTTTTTGGTCTGGGATTGTGCCTGTCCTCTTAGAAGCAAAAGGTGCTTGGTACAAGTATATTTGTGACAAAATGCTAATGTCTACTTTGTATATCCTACTATTTGACTTCCTAGCTTCTAACACTGTATCACGGAGTTTTTGTCAATGTCTCCTGAATCTTTTGACATCAAAGGGTGTAGGTTCTTCTCCGTTGTTGATTATCCTTGTTAAGTTGAGTGTAAAACGTCCCTGGGTGGGCTTGAACCACCAACCTTTCGGTTAACAGCCGAACGCGCTAACCGATTGCGCCACAGAGACTTGCTTTGATTGAGGGGGCGTGGCCTCAAACTCCAAACTCCACCCATCTGTCAATGTGATTTCCTTTTGTATCTACTAGCCAGGCTTTGGACTGTTTTTGGTTTGGGATTGTCCCTGTCCTCTTAGAAGCAAAAGGTGCTTGGTACAAGTATATTTGTGACAAAATGCCAATTTTTAGTTTGTATATTGTACTATTTGACTTCCTAGCTTATAACACTGTATCACTGAGTTTTTGTCCACGTCTCCTGAATCTTTTGACATCAAAGGGTGTAGGTTCTTCTCCGTTGTTGATTATCCTTGTTAAGTTGAGTGTAAAACGTCCCTGGGTGGGCTTGAACCACCAACCTTTCGGTTAACAGCCGAACGCGCTAACCGATTGCGCCACAGAGACTTGCTTGGCTGTAGGGGGCGTGGCCTCAAACTCCACCCATCTCTCAATGTGATTTCCTTTTGTATCTACTAGCCAGGCTTTGGACTTTTTTGGTTTGGGATTGTGCCTGTCCTTGTAGAAGCAAAAGGTGCTTGGTACAAGTATATTTGTGACAAAATGCCAATTTTTAGTTTGTATATTGTACTATTTGACTTCCTAGCTTCTAACACTGTATCACAGAGTTTTTGTCAATTTCTCCTGAATCTTTTGACATCAAAGGGTGTAGGTTCTTCTCCGTTGTTGATTATCTTTGTTAAGTTGAGTGTAAAACGTCCCTGGGTGGGCTTGAACCACCAACCTTTCGGTTAACAGCCGAACGCGCTAACCGATTGCGCCACAGAGACTTGCTTTGATTGAGGGGGCGTGGCCTCAAACTCCAAACTCCACCCATCTGTCAATGTGATTTCCTTTTCTATCTACTAACCAGGCTTTGGACTGTTTTTGGTTTGGGATTGTCCCTGTCCTCTTAGAAGCAAAAGGTGCTTGGTACAAGTATATTTGTGACAAAATGCCAATTTTTAGTTTGCATATTGTACTATTTGACTTCCTAGCTTATAACACTGTATCACGGAGTTTTTGTCAATGTCTCCTGAATCTTTTGACATCAAAGGGTGTAGGTTCTTCTCCGTTGTTGATTATCCTTGTTAAGTTGAGTGTAAAACGTCCCTGGGTGGGCTTGAACCACCAACCTTTCGGTTAACAGCCGAACGCGCTAACCGATTGCGCCACAGAGACTTGCTTGGCTTGGGGGGGTGTCCTCAAACTCCAAACTCCACCCATCTGTCAATGTGATTTCCTTTTGTATCTACTAGCCAGACTTTGGACTGTTTTTGGTCTGGGATTGTGCCTGTCCTCTTAGAAGCAAAAGGTGCTTGGTACAAGTGTATTTGTGACAAAATGCTAATGTCTACTTTGTATATCCTACTATTTGACTTCCTAGCTTCTAACACTGTATCACGGAGTTTTTGTCAATGTCTCCTGAATCTTTTGACATCAAAGGGTGTAGGTTCTTCTCCGTTGTTGATTATCCTTGTTAAGTTGAGTGTAAAACGTCCCTGGGTGGGCTTGAACCACCAACCTTTCGGTTAACAGCCAAACGCGCTAACCGATTGCGCCACAGAGACTTGCTTTGATTGAGGGGGCGTGGCCTCAAACTCCAAACTCCACCCATCTGTCAATGTGATTTCCTTTTGTATCTACTAGCCAGGCTTTGGACTGTTTTTGGTTTGGGATTGTCCCTGTCCTCTTAGAAGCAAAAGGTGCTTGGTACAAGTATATTTGTGACAAATTGCTAATGTCTACTTTGTATATCCTACTATTTGACTTCCTACCTTCTAACACTGTATCACGGAGTTTTTGTCAATGTCTCCTGAATCTTTTGACATCAAAGGGTGTAGGTTCTCCTCCGTTGTTGATTATCCTTGTTAAGTTGAGTGTAAAACGTCCCTGGGTGGGCTTGAACCACCAACCTTTCGGTTAACAGCCGAACGCGCTAACCGATTGCGCCACAGAGACTTGCTTTGATTGAGGGGGCGTGGCCTCAAACTCCAAACTCCACCCATCTGTCAATGTGATTTCCTTTTGTATCTACTAGCCAGGCTTTGGACTGTTTTTGGTTTGGGATTGTCCCTGTCCTCTTAGAAGCAAAAGGTGCTTGGTACAAGTATATTTGTGACAAATTGCTAATGTCTACTTTGTATATCCTACTATTTGACTTCCTAGCTTCTAACACTGTATCACGGAGTTTTTGTCAATGTCTCCTGAATCTTTTGACATCAAAGGGTGTAGGTTCTTCTCCGTTGTTGATTATCCTTGTTAAGTTGAGTGTAAAACGTCCCTGGGTGGGCTTGAACCACCAACCTTTCGGTTAACAGCCGAACGCGCTAACCGATTGCGCCACAGAGACTTGCTTTGATTGAGGGGGCGTGGCCTCAAACTCCAAACTCCACCCATCTGTCAATGTGATTTCCTTTTGTATCTACTAGCCAGGCTTTGGACTGTTTTTGGTTTGGGATTGTCCCTGTCCTCTTAGAAGCAAAAGGTGCTTGGTACAAGTATATTTGTGACAAAATGCCAATTTTTAGTTTGTATATTGTACTATTTGACTTCCTAGCTTATAACACTGTATCACTGAGTTTTTGTCCACGTCTCCTGAATCTTTTGACATCAAAGGGTGTAGGTTCTTCTCCGTTGTTGATTATCCTTGTTAAGTTGAGTGTAAAACGTCCCTGGGTGGGCTTGAACCACCAACCTTTCGGTTAACAGCCGAACGCGCTAACCGATTGCGCCACAGAGACTTGCTTGGCTTGGGGGGGTGTGTCCTCAAACTCCAAACTCCACCCATCTGTCAATGTGATTTCCTTTTGTATCTACTCGCCAGACTTTGGACTGTTTTTGGTCTGGGATTGTGCCTGTCCTCTTAGAAGCAAAAGGTGCTTGGTACAAGTGTATTTGTGACAAAATGCTAATGTCTACTTTGTATATCCTACTATTTGACTTCCTAGCTTCTAACACTGTATCACGGAGTTTTTGTCAATGTCTCCTGAATCTTTTGACATCAAAGGGTGTAGGTTCTTCTCCGTTGTTGATTATCCTTGTTAAGTTGAGTGTAAAACGTCCCTGGGTGGGCTTGAACCACCAACCTTTCGGTTAACAGCCAAACCGCTAACCGATTGCGCCACAGAGACTTGCTTTGATTGAGGGGGCGTGGCCTCAAACTCCACCCATCTCTCAATGTGATTTCCTTTTGTATCTACTAGCCAGGCTTTGGACTTTTTTGGTTTGGGATTGTGCCTGTCCTTGTAGAAGCAAAAGGTGCTTGGTACAAGTATATTTGTGACAAAATGCCAATTTTTAGTTTGTATATTGTACTATTTGACTTCCTAGCTTCTAACACTGTATCACGGAGTTTTTGTCAATTTCTCCTGAATCTTTTGACATCAAAGGGTGTAGGTTCTTCTCCGTTGTTGATTATCTTTGTTAAGTTGAGTGTAAAACGTCCCTGGGTGGGCTTGAACCACCAACCTTTCGGTTAACAGCCGAACGCGCTAACCGATTGCGCCACAGAGACTTGCTTTGATTGAGGGGGCGTGGCCTCAAACTCCAAACTCCACCCATCTGTCAATGTGATTTCCTTTTGTATCTACTAGCCAGGCTTTGGACTGTTTTTGGTTTGGGATTGTCCCTGTCCTCTTAGAAGCAAAAGGTGCTTGGTACAAGTATATTTGTGACAAAATGCCAATTTTTAGTTTGTATATTGTACTATTTGACTTCCTAGCTTATAACACTGTATCACTGAGTTTTTGTCCACGTCTCCTGAATCTTTTGACATCAAAGGGTGTAGGTTCTTCTCCGTTGTTGATTATCCTTGTTGAGTGTAAAACGTCCCTGGGTGGGCTTGAACCACCAACCTTTCGGTTAACAGCCGAACGCGCTAACCGATTGCGCCACAGAGACTTGCTTGGCTTGGGGGGGTGTGTCCTCAAACTCCAAACTCCACCCATCTGTCAATGTGATTTCCTTTTGTATCTACTCGCCAGACTTTGGACTGTTTTTGGTCTGGGATTGTGCCTGTCCTCTTAGAAGCAAAAGGTGCTTGGTACAAGTGTATTTGTGACAAAATGCTAATGTCTACTTTGTATATCCTACTATTTGACTTCCTAGCTTCTAACACTGTATCACGGAGTTTTTGTCAATGTCTCCTGAATCTTTTGACATCAAAGGGTGTAGGTTCTTCTCCGTTGTTGATTATCCTTGTTAAGTTGAGTGTAAAACGTCCCTGGGTGGGCTTGAACCACCAACCTTTCGGTTAACAGCCAAACGCGCTAACCGATTGCGCCACAGAGACTTGCTTTGATTGAGGGGGCGTGGCCTCAAACTCCAAACTCCACCCATCTGTCAATGTGATTTCCTTTTGTATCTACTAGCCAGGCTTTGGACTGTTTTTGGTTTGGGATTGTCCCTGTCCTCTTAGAAGCAAAAGGTGCTTGGTACAAGTATATTTGTGACAAATTGCTAATGTCTACTTTGTATATCCTACTATTTGACTTCCTACCTTCTAACACTGTATCACGGAGTTTTTGTCAATGTCTCCTGAATCTTTTGACATCAAAGGGTGTAGGTTCTCCTCCGTTGTTGATTATCCTTGTTAAGTTGAGTGTAAAACGTCCCTGGGTGGGCTTGAACCACCAACCTTTCGGTTAACAGCCGAACGCGCTAACCGATTGCGCCACAGAGACTTGCTTTGATTGAGGGGGCGTGGCCTCAAACTCCAAACTCCACCCATCTGTCAATGTGATTTCCTTTTGTATCTACTAGCCAGGCTTTGGACTGTTTTTGGTTTGGGATTGTCCCTGTCCTCTTAGAAGCAAAAGGTGCTTGGTACAAGTATATTTGTGACAAATTGCTAATGTCTACTTTGTATATCCTACTATTTGACTTCCTACCTTCTAACACTGTATCACGGAGTTTTTGTCAATGTCTCCTGAATCTTTTGACATCAAAGGGTGTAGGTTCTCCTCCGTTGTTGATTATCCTTGTTAAGTTGAGTGTAAAACGTCCCTGGGTGGGCTTGAACCACCAACCTTTCGGTTAACAGCCGAACGCGCTAACCGATTGCGCCACAGAGACTTGCTTTGATTGAGGGGGCGTGGCCTCAAACTCCAAACTCCACCCATCTGTCAATGTGATTTCCTTTTGTATCTACTAGCCAGGCTTTGGACTGTTTTTGGTTTGGGATTGTCCCTGTCCTCTTAGAAGCAAAAGGTGCTTGGTACAAGTATATTTGTGACAAAATGCCAATTTTTAGTTTGTATATCCTACTATTTGACTTCCTAGCTTATAACACTGTATCACTGAGTTTTTGTCAACGTCTCCTGAATCTTTTGACATCAAAGGGTGTAGGTTCTTCTCCGTTGTTGATTATCCTTGTTGAGTGTAAAACGTCCCTGGGTGGGCTTGAACCACCAACCTTTCGGTTAACAGCCGAACGCGCTAACCGATTGCACCACAGAGACTTGCTTGGCTTGGGGGGGTGTGTCCTCAAACTCCAAACTCCACCCATCTGTCAATGTGATTTCCTTTTGTATCTACTCGCCAGACTTTGGACTGTTTTTGGTCTGGGATTGTGCCTGTCCTCTTAGAAGCAAAAGGTGCTTGGTACAAGTATATTTGTGACAAAATGCTAATGTCTACTTTGTATATCCTACTATTTGACTTCCTAGCTTCTAACACTGTATCACGGAGTTTTTGTCAATGTCTCCTGAATCTTTTGACATCAAAGGGTGTAGGTTCTCCTCCGTTGTTGATTATCCTTGTTAAGTTGAGTGTAAAACGTCCCTGGGTGGGCTTGAACCACGAACCTTTCGGTTAACAGCCGAACGCGCTAACCGATTGCGCCACAGAGACTTGCTTTGATTGAGGGGGCGTGGCCTCAAACTCCAAACTCCACCCATCTGTCAATGTGATTTCCTTTTGTATCTACTAGCCAGGCTTTGGACTGTTTTTGGTTTGGGATTGTCCCTGTCCTCTTAGAAGCAAAAGGTGCTTGGTACAAGTATATTTGTGACAAAATGCCAATTTTTAGTTTGTATATTGTACTATTTGACTTCCTAGCTTATAACACTGTATCACGGAGTTTTTGTCCACATCTCCTGAATCTTTTGACATCAAAGGGTGTAGGTTCTTCTCCATTGTTGATTATCCTTGTTAAGTTGAGTGTAAAACGTCCCTGGGTGGGCTTGAACCACCAACCTTTCGGTTAACAGCCGAACGCGCTAACCGATTGCGGCACAGAGACTTGCTTGGCTGTAGGGGGCGTGGCCTCAAACTCCAAACTCCACCCATCTGTCAATGTGATTTCCTTTTGTATCTACTAGCCAGGCTTTGGACTGTTTTTGGTTTGGGATTGTCCCTGTCCTCTTAGAAGCAAAAGGTGCTTGGTACAAGTATATTTGTGACAAAATGCCAATTTTTAGTTTGTATATTGTACTATTTGACTTCCTAGCTCATAACACTGTATCACTGAGTTTTTGTCAACGTCTCCTGAATCTTTTGACATCAAAGGGTGTAGGTTCTTCTCCGTTGTTGATTATCCTTGTTAAGTTGAGTGTAAAACGTCCCTGGGTGGGCTTGAACCACCAACCTGCAAGTATATTTGTGACAAAATGCCATTTTTTCCTTTGTATATCCTACTATTTGACTAGCCAGGCTAGCGCCGCCTACTGGTCCCGGCAAATTTCATTTTCCTCAACCATGTAGTCAGGAAACTAGCAATACGTTTCGGTTTGCTCCGTCTGCCAGAACGGTAGGACCAATCAGCGAACAGATGGGTAAGTGAAGGCGATGACGTTGAACTCAAGGGCTCAAGATTAACCTATGAGCTTCACCGGTGTGTAGTACACGTGACCACCAAGCAGCAGCGATTAGTTGAAGCAAACGTAAGCAACCGCCTCCCGGAAGCAAACGAATCCCTACGGCTCGTGTTCAGACGCTATATGAAATGTAATGAAATAAGCGGCTGATGCATCAGGCTACTATTTGACTTCCTAGCTTATAACACTGTATCACTGAGTTTTTGTCAAGGTCGCCTGAATCTTTTGACATCAAAGGGTGTAGGTTCCTCTCCGTTGTTGATTATCCTTGTTAAATTGAGTGTAAAACGTCCCTGGTTGGGCTTGAACCACCAACCTTTCGGTTAATAATGTATTGGACAGTAGTCTCACATCAGAGGAAAAAGGACCAGAAGTGATATACAGGTCTCACCGAGATGGTTTGTTCTTTAAAGAAAACAGTTTTTTTATCAGGAGGCCAATTGAGAGTGTTGATAAATTTGTACGTGGATGATTTTGAGATTTGTAATCCGCTCGGCACGTCTCATAAAAAACATAAAATACGTGCTGTTTATTGGACTCTTAGCAACTTACCGCCTGGTTCCCATTCCTCATTGTCTTCCATTCATTTGGCTTTACTGTGCAGGTCTGAAGATGTGAGGACTTGTGGCTATGGAAAGATCTTAGAGCCCTTGTTGAGGGATCTTGTCACTCTTGAAAGTCAAGGTATTTTTATTGCACAACTTGGAGATTTTGTAAAAGGCACCGTACAGTCTGTCATAGCAGATAACTTGGGAGCACATGGAATTGCTGGATTAACAGAAAATTTTGTAGGCGAATATGTGTGCCGTTTCTGTCTAGCACAGAAGTCTGAAATTCAGCAGAAAGAAGTGAGTTCAGGTGTGTTTACTCTCAGAAGCAAAGAGACACATGAAACACATGCAAGTTCAGCACAGGTCAATGAGAAACCATGTTATGGTGTTAAAAGGCAGTGTGTTCTCTCGGCACATCTTTCTCATTTCATCATTTGCACTGGCTACCCCCCAGATGTTGCACATGACATCTTTGAAGGCGTAGTACCAGTTGAGTTGGCACATTGTCAGAATCATTTAATATCCAAAAATATTTCACACTGGACAGTCTCAATGAGTCCTCTCAGGTCTGCTCCAGGCCAGTATTTAACAGGTGACTTGAAATAATCTTCTTACACTCACCAAAGTCATGTGCTTTATTATATATGTTCTTAAATTAACATTTGCAATTTCCCTAATGCTGCGATCTCAGAGTCAGGCAGCATTTGTTCATTCCCCAGATGTGGGCCACTGGTATGGTTTTGGTTTGAGTGTTGCTGAAGTAGCTCTACAAAGGGTAAACACAACTTTACATGTAACAGGGATAGAACTAGTCTGCTGCCTAGTATCTGATCAGGACATTACACAAATGTGTTAGAGTTTATATTGTTCATTCCATCCTAATGGTTATGGTTACGATTATGGTTGACAGAATCTGAACAGCAGGTTTCATCTCTTTAGTAGAGGCTTTTAAAAGATAAGGGTTACAGTTTTAAAAAAGTATTATGCACTTTGAATTTTACAGGTTCTTGTCTTATAAGACACATTATACATGTTGAGAGAAAAGTTGCCTCCTGTCTTGTCTCTGATCAGGAGACCTACACTGTATCAGAGTTTGTCTTCTTGATTGTTTACAGAATCAGAGCATCCTTTTTTATTTTCTTACAAGTAAGATATTCATGTATCTGTTAAAAAAACAGTGTTCGGTATCTGCACTTAGTATTTACAAGTGTTTATCTTAGTCATTTGACTGCTCTGATGTGAGATGTTAAAGGATGATGAGGCAAGATTTATGAAAAAAATACATATACGTTTTAAGTTTTCAAGTAATAATGTGAGATGAAGCGTTCCAAACCAAAAAGAATGCGCCCTCTAGCGTTTCTCTCCGTTGCCTTGAACAGGCTGTGTGCTGCAAAATGCGCTGCAATTCAGGATCCGAATTTCCCGCACTGCTCATCCTGCTCTGCGGATGTGACGTCAAATGACGCTGCATGCGCGTTGTCTGTTTTTTATTACAGAATAGAACTGGATGTAAATGGTTCTAATCCAACAGACAGTGACTATGTGCCACCTGTATGTGTACGGTATGTATCTCTCGGTAGTATATCCTACTATTATCATTCATGATTATGTGAATTACATACTTGCATCATAAAGACACTTTACACATTTTTGTGCTTTCACACAGAGCTGCTGGTGATTTACAAAGAGCAATTGATGCTCTACCCATTGTTGGGCTGGATGAGTCAGTCATTGACATCCTCAACCGTGATGATGAAATGGATGAAGACTGACAACCTTGAGTCAGAGGAGCAGAGTCACAATGATGTGCCCTCCTTCCCTGGTCCAGAGAAGGTCTCTGTTGAAGATGACCTTGTCAACAAGCCTGCATGCATCGCCTTCAACAGTAGCTTGGCAATAATGGTCAATTTCCTCCAGCTTCCAATCAGGAAATGTCATTATACGGACGACCAGATGGGTACAGCATGTGATGCCACTCCACCGTTTCAGGTGACCTTCCAAAAAAGGGGAAGCGCTACCATTATCGAGTGGGTGAGTTGACATTCCCAATGTTATCAATTTTGTTCTATCCACAAAATTAAACACAGACACTTACTGTCCTGCTACAAATCAACATTTTCTTGTCTTTGTTTTCTAGTTTTGCAGTCATGGCCATAAGCTGTGGAAATGGAACAGCCAGCCTGTCCTCAAATATGGCCTGCAGGGAGGAGACTTCATGGTCGCCACAAACGTACTCCTCTCTGGAAACGACTTCTCTAAGATAGCCCTCTTCTTCCGCTACATGAATATTGGCTATGTGTCTGCAAAAACATTCTCTCTAATGCAGAGCCATTATTTCATTGGCGCAATAAAAGAGTTTTGGGAGAAGAGGAGAGCTTCCGTCATTGACAGCATGCGTGCAAAGGACAGTGTCGTTGCCTTAGGTAAGTATGGAATGGCATTGTACAAAACAGCAGCAGTCAATATTTATCTCAGCAAAATCAATTTGGCAAAATGTATAAGAGGAAAAAATACCTGGACATTTCTTATCATTGCCCTAAAAAAAAAGCTAATACACTTCCTGGATATGTTATGGCAATGGTTACAGCTGCAAAAGTCATAATAAGCTTGCTTTTATCTGTTTCAGCCGACGGAAGGATGGACTCCCCAGGTAAGTATTCTATGAAATACCTGATCTGTGTTCTGTCTAAACACAATTTATTCAAGCAAAGATGTTTTTTCATATTATAACAAATCATTTTTATGTGCAGGCCACACAGCTCAATACTGCACGTACACAACAATGGAAAACGAGTCCAAGGACATAATCAGTGTTGTCACAGTGGATAAAAGGCAAACCAGTCGCAACAGTGTCATAATGGAGAAGCATGCCTTCATGAAAACCTTTGACAGCCTTTTTCAGGACCTCAACATCACCGAAATCGTAACAGATGCACACATGTAGATTTCAGCATTGATGGGTGAGTCTAATTATTACAATGATTATTAGACACTTGCACGACTGGTTATGGAGACTGTCACTGCTCATCTCAGAATAACAATTGCCAAAATTACAATGTAGTAATCTTTTTTTTTATTACAGATCCAAAGAAAGGAAGGTACAAAGACAGGGGTGTAATACATTCATTGGACATATGGCATGCAGCCAAAAATTTGACAGAAACTTCATGCGGTAAATATAATATAAGTGGATGTTACAGTTTTTACTTTTTGTGAAAAATAATGAAAAATAATTTTTGTTGTTTTTTTTCTGATTGTGGTTCACAGGCTGGGATTGTGAAGGGGCACTCCATTATACTTGTGTGGCTGAAAGACATTGTCAACCACTTTTGGTACATTTGCCAGAAAGCCGAACATCGTGATATGTTCAATGTAAGTACTGCGACATTTGGACAACACAACAACAATACATGTTGAAATAACTATCTTTCTACTCGGGTTCTTGTAACCATATGTACTTCTGGTGGTGGAGGAGTGTTTCTGTCACATGACAAATGTTTTTCTTCTCAAAATTTTATTTTGTTGTAGGACATCCGGGAAGCACGAATGGACACGTGGAAAATGTGACCATGGACCACTAGATGAGGCAACCCGTGATAAAGAGGTCATGGTGCCAGGCTCTGCACTAGAGGCTGACATTTTTTTTCGGGAATCCCGCGGGACACGGGATCGAGCACCCCATCAGAGCGGAGCTTCAGCATTGCAGGCAGAGTGGTGGAGGAGAGGCGTACCTCCCTTAAGCCTGAAAATGTGGATTCGCTGCTGTTCCTACACAGTAATGCAACGCTACATTTTTAGGTGTTCAACCTCAACCCTCAACACATACAACACACACAAAACACACACACTCTATTGTCATTGACTACTATATTTTTTATTATTGTTATTCCTGTCTATAAGGTTTTTACAGAGGGGATTGTTGATGTATCATTCATAAAACAAGAATGACATGCTGTTCTCTTGGTCGCACTGCACGCTGAGGCTGAGCGCGCGCACTCCGCGCCTTCTCGGGCGCTTGGGGTAGGTTTTCCACACACGTTATTTTGTGTTACGTGTGTGTGTCTCGTGCAGACGCAACTGACATATATTTAGGCTATAGACGGACAAGCAACAACTTAATTAATCATCATTGTATTTATTTTATTTTGAAAATTGACCGGATTCTCTCGCCTTTTCTGTGCCCGACTTCCAGCTTGACAGACGGTGCTCGCGGCTCGCGTGAAAAATAGAAATGAACCGATCTGAAGAGCTGCAGGCGCAGATGTGCGACCAGGCAGACCGGTTAACATTTGTGCTTCGGTTCCGCGTCCAGTGCGACAAGGTGATTAACCACAAACATCACAAGCAACTGATTTAGTGGTTCAATGACAGTTTGTAGACAGTCCTCTTCTCTCTCCCTCTCCACCATGTTCAGAATATACATCCATCCATCCAGGCATGATAATCCATGCGTTATTTTCAATGAAAAAAACTAGACTAGAAAAAACGGTAACGGGACAGGATCGGGAGTGATTTATTCGGGATTAGGGATTGAAAAAACACTCCCGTGTCAGCCTCTACTCTGCACCACATGAGGCTCTTCAACGAGTCATGTTCAACAAACGCTGGTTGAAGGATGTCTCAAAGTATCTGACCTTTCGGTAAATTAATAACATTTTCTATATTAGCAGAACAGCTATAGTATAATTATGAAACCTGACGCATTACAAATCATAAAAATGTGAATGTAGAAAAAGAGGGAATCATAACAATAATCTTCAAAAGTTTTAGCTTTGTTTTACATTACAGGTCAACTTCAGAACTGGAGAGTTTCCAGAACTGCATCTTGATGTATGCTGGAAAAAGGTAATTTGATTTTGTGATATTATTATAATTACTGATTGAAATTTATTGAGTTATCCTGTTCCCATACAAATGAAAAGATATGTGT
>JARUPV020000144.1:67500-72968 GCA_030347415.2 Decapterus maruadsi | reverse complement strand
GCAGCGGCGGCTCCTGCAGCGGCGCCGGCTCCTGCGGCGGTGGCGGCTCGCCTGGAGCCCACACGTGGGGAGACAGGCTGGGGAAGAGGGAGGGCTGCTGGTGGGGCGTCCCTGCTACTGCTACTCACTGTAAAACACAATCACATTTGTTGCTTTGACTGACACATCTCTCCTTTTCTGACAACAGCTGTGTGTGTGTGTGTGTGTGTGTGTGTGTGCACGCTCACGCTGAGTGTCGACCTCCATGGCTGCGGCGAGGAGCTCCGCATCCGTCGGCTCTGGGACCGCTGCTCCAGCACCTGTGTGTGTGTGTGTGAGAGAAACTATTACATGCAAATATGTCTCTGAATGGTGAAGTGACTTCCTGGCTTGGTGGTGTGACCTCACCAGAGGCTGCAGGTGGAGGTGCTCCAGGCTGGGCCGGGGGGGGGACAGCACCCCGTCTGGCCTCTTGGTCCCGGCCCTGCACATACACCTGCATGGTGTGTAGGCTGGTCCCAGGCTTAGACACGAAGCTCCTCAACCACTTCACGTAGCTACAGAGACACACGGGGGCAACAGGACAGAGTCAGCAGACAGTCAACAAACACACACACACACACACCAGTGACTGGGATACTCACGATCGACACTCCTTGCTGGTAGCCTCGTAGAGGGACTTGAACGTCATGCCGGCATCAACGCCCAACCCCACCAGCTGACTGTCCATGCCCCTCACCGACAGAGCCCCCTCACGCATCCTAGCCCGCTGAACCACCTCCACCACCTGTAGGGTAGAGATACAACAATACTTTAGCCCCCCCTGAGCCGCCCGGCAGCTGGACAGTAACAAACAGCCACAATCATATTCTCACCTCGGGGAACAGACGGGCATAGGTGGTGAGGGCGTCCTTCTGCACGGCGAGGGGCGACTGGGACGTGTCACCGCCCTCCCTCTCTTTCAGGTGGGAGGCCACGACGGCCGCCGTGTAGCCCACGTCGTTGGCCAGGAGCCACCTGAAAGTTTGCCCCCGGTACTGGCCAAACTGGAGCTCACTCTCACTGAGCACCAGATTGGGGCACCGGGGGTCCCCGCCTGCCTCCTCCACCCTGGCGCTGGCCTCGGCTGCCACCACCTCCGGCTTCTTGACCCGGATGGCCGAGGCAGGCCCCTGCCGGTAGGCCCGGGCCAGCCTGACGGCCTCCGACGAGGCCTGCAGGGTCAGCTCGGAGGTGGTGGGCTGCAGCCTAAAAGCTGGACGGTAATCCATTCTGAAAAAGAGTGAGAGCATGACAATGAGATGAGATGAGGTGACCAATAATATATGATGCAGTTATACATAATGCATGGCTTTATTAGGTCATAGGTTTTAGTGTACTGTATTGTTGTTGTACCTTTTGCTGCTGACTTATATTGATTACAGCATGTTGTTAATGAGCCTCTCATTAACACATACTGCTGGGACACTAACTCATTATAATATCTTACTGTACAGAAATATGAAACATGAACGCATCACAACAGAAGCAACGTTAAAATGATGTAATCCAGTCAGATGCAAATTATCATGGGCATAAGATTAACGTTATATCTTCACAATGACTTAAACTGAGATTGGAAAACCAGGAGAAACGACAGGGTTGAGTAACACAGTGACGTAACGTTACCTAATATGCAATAACGTCGACATTCACACTGGAATAAGGCAAAGAGTAAAATCAAATACAGATGAAAACTTGTATAGGCTAACTTTACTGTACACCGCTGGGTTGAAACGGAGGGAAAAAATAAGAGGGAATAAATTAATGGAGGAAAAAATATGATAACCGTCGGTTTATACCTAACACATGACTTAACTTTGTCAAAACTGTCGCAGAATTGTTTGCCGTGTTGAACATGATAAATATCACAGTCTGCATATTTTTCCTAAACACATTTTTCGGACATTTCGACCAAATCTTTCACCACCGGGTAGCCGCGGCTGCGAGACCTGCACACGGAGCCGTATCGCCCGGGTAACAAGCGGCCACACGACCGGGGTTACAGGGTTGACGCTCGTTAGCCAGTGGAAAACACTTAAAATACACATATATATATGTTTATATTTTTTAAAATACTTACTTCGTTCGTTCGTTTTCCGACGTTTGCTTGCTGTTCGCTCGCTGTCTGGGAATGGAACGACGGAGTGCTGCTCCGCTGGGTAGGTCTTGTCAGTCCGGGCGGGCGGGGCCGCGGTGCAGGTGTTTGGGCCAATGGGAAAGCTTCCCAATTTGCGCCCCATTATTGTGTATGTGGGGCGCCACAAGTGGGTTAGCCAATCCAATGTGTTCGGTTCGACCAATGGGAGCACACCCCCGGGAGAGAGCAGGGGGAGGGAGGGGGAGAAGATGGCTGACCACGAGGCGCAAGGATGACACGCAAATTCGTGAAGCGTTTCCACATTTTGATCTGTCGCCCTTGTTGTGGTGCCATTGTGTGCCCGTTGCACTTGTCTGGAATCACTGGTGCTGCTTGGTAGATCTGGCAAGGCATAGCCCAGGGTTAGGTCAGGAGTGAAATTTGAGGAGAGCACGTTTCAGACGATTGTGAGCCCATTGGGACGTGGGTCTGTGATTGGCCGACCGCGACCGGCCATATCTCGGCCCAGGAAGGTCCGAGATGTTGGGTGTCTACGGAAAGGTCTGGTCGAGAGGAATCCATAGATATATCGTTCATTTCCCTAACCTTAACCGTTCGTGAGTTATGGCCAAAAGCGCACTTTGGCGTGTTCTAATTTGAATGCAAATTGCAAAACGTGTGGTCTCAAGTTCATATGTCAGGCTAGGAATGGGTTAGAGACCTGAAACAAAGTTCTACTGAAAGCTGAGAAGCTGAGCTATCCACCCCGAACAGGTTAAGGTTAGTAAAAATGACATGTCCAGGTGTCTATAAGAAGTGTCCCATGTCAGGTCAGGTGAGAAGAGGGGTCCTGGTTCCGGTTAAGTTTAGGCATGAGTCCAGTGTCCAGCATCGGGCAGGGAGTGGTTAAGGTTAGTAAAAATGACATGTCCAGGTGTCTATGAGAAAACTTCCAGGTCAGGTCAGGTCAGAAGAGGGAAAATGCACAAAGTCCCACTGGGTTAGGCAAGTGTGTGTGAGCTATGGTTGAAAAGTTATGCGTGTCATGCCACATTGCCCGTGTGACTGCCTGTATCGTTCACCTGGAAGCAGGCAGCTGGCTGCTTAGTTGACACTGGGCCCTTGACTCGTCTGTTCTTGCGTCTGTCTGGTTTTGCCTCCGGGGAGGCGGATCCTGATTGTCCTGTGTGGGTACTCTTGGCCACATTCTGGTGAATCTTCTGAACTTGTAAACAAGTCAAACAACCAGAATGAAATGGAATCTCACCCTTTTTTTAGCCGAAAGGCCTGTCTTTCAGGGACCAGAGCGCCGGGGGCTCACCGGTCCCAGGGGGTCGGGCCTCCTGACTGGGGATTAAAAGGCAGCCATCACGCAGGGGTCTTTGTGCTTGCTTCGGCAAGTGCATATAATAAATTGGAATCGATACAGAGAAGATTAGCATGGCCCCTGCGCAAGGATGACACGCAAATTCGTGAAGCGTTTCCACATTTTGATCTGTCGCCCTTGTTGTGGTGCCATTGTGTGCCCGTTGCACTTGTCTGGAATCACTGGTGCTGCTTGGTAGATCTGGCAAGGCATAGCCCAGGGTTAGGTCAGGAGTGAAATTTGAGGAGAGCACGTTTCAGACGATTGTGAGCCCATTGGGACGTGGGTCTGTGATTGGCCGACCGCGACCGGCCATATCTCGGCCCAGGAAGGTCCGAGATGTTGGGTGTCTACGGAAAGGTCTGGTCGAGAGGAATCCATAGATATATCGTTCATTTCCCTAACCTTAACCGTTCGTGAGTTATGGCCAAAAGCGCACTTTGGCGTGTTCTAATTTGAATGCAAATTGCAAAACGTGTGGTCTCAAGTTCATATGTCAGGCTAGGAATGGGTTAGAGACCTGAAACAAAGTTCTACTGAAAGCTGAGAAGCTGAGCTATCCACCCCGAACAGGTTAAGGTTAGTAAAAATGACATGTCCAGGTGTCTATAAGAAGTGTCCCATGTCAGGTCAGGTGAGAAGAGGGGTCCTGGTTCCGGTTAAGTTTAGGCATGAGTCCAGTGTCCAGCATCGGGCAGGGAGTGGTTAAGGTTAGTAAAAATGACATGTCCAGGTGTCTATGAGAAAACTTCCAGGTCAGGTCAGGTCAGAAGAGGGAAAATGCACAAAGTCCCACTGGGTTAGGCAAGTGTGTGTGAGCTATGGTTGAAAAGTTATGCGTGTCATGCCACATTGCCCGTGTGACTGCCTGTATCGTTCACCTGGAAGCAGGCAGCTGGCTGCTTAGTTGACACTGGGCCCTTGACTCGTCTGTTCTTGCGTCTGTCTGGTTTTGCCTCCGGGGAGGCGGATCCTGATTGTCCTGTGTGGGTACTCTTGGCCACATTCTGGTGAATCTTCTGAACTTGTAAACAAGTCAAACAACCAGAATGAAATGGAATCTCACCCTTTTTTAGCCGAAAGGCCTGTCTTTCAGGGACCAGAGCGCCGGGGGCTCACCGGTCCCAGGGGTCGGGCCTCCTGACTGGGGATTAAAAGGCAGCCATCACGCAGGGGTCTTTGTGCTTGCTTTGGCAAGTGCATATAATAAATTGGAATCGATACAGAGAAGATTAGCATGGCCCCTGCGCAAGGATGACACGCAAATTCGTGAAGCGTTTCCACATTTTGATCTGTCGCCCTTGTTGTGGTGCCATTGTGTGCCCGTTGCACTTGTCTGGAATCACTGGTGCTGCTTGGTAGATCTGGCAAGGCATAGCCCAGGGTTAGGTCAGGAGTGAAATTTGAGGAGAGCACGTTTCAGACGATTGTGAGCCCATTGGGACGTGGGTCTGTGATTGGCCGACCGCGACCGGCCATATCTCGGCCCAGGAAGGTCCGAGATGTTGGGTGTCTACGGAAAGGTCTGGTCGAGAGGAATCCATAGATATATCGTTCATTTCCCTAACCTTAACCGTTCGTGAGTTATGGCCAAAAGCGCACTTTGGCGTGTTCTAATTTGAATGCAAATTGCAAAACGTGTGGTCTCAAGTTCATATGTCAGGCTAGGAATGGGTTAGAGACCTGAAACAAAGTTCTACTGAAAGCTGAGAAGCTGAGCTATCCACCCCGAACAGGTTAAGGTTAGTAAAAATGACATGTCCAGGTGTCTATAAGAAGTGTCCCATGTCAGGTCAGGTGAGAAGAGGGGTCCTGGTTCCGGTTAAGTTTAGGCATGAGTCCAGTGTCCAGCATCGGGCAGGGAGTGGTTAAGGTTAGTAAAAATGACATGTCCAGGTGTCTATGAGAAAACTTCCAGGTCAGGTCAGGTCAGAAGAGGGAAAATGCACAAAGTCCCACTGGGTTAGGCAAGTGTGTGTGAGCTATGGTTGAAAAGTTATGCGT
>JARUPV020000144.1:0-60000 GCA_030347415.2 Decapterus maruadsi | reverse complement strand
CTGCTTGGTAGATCTGGCAAGGCATAGCCCAGGGTTAGGTCAGGAGTGAAATTTGAGGAGAGCACGTTTCAGACGATTGTGAGCCCATTGGGACGTGGGTCTGTGATTGGCCGACCGCGACCGGCCATATCTCGGCCCAGGAAGGTCCGAGATGTTGGGTGTCTACGGAAAGGTCTGGTCGAGAGGAATCCATAGATATATCGTTCATTTCCCTAACCTTAACCGTTCGTGAGTTATGGCCAAAAGCGCACTTTGGCGTGTTCTAATTTGAATGCAAATTGCAAAACGTGTGGTCTCAAGTTCATATGTCAGGCTAGGAATGGGTTAGAGACCTGAAACAAAGTTCTACTGAAAGCTGAGAAGCTGAGCTATCCACCCCGAACAGGTTAAGGTTAGTAAAAATGACATGTCCAGGTGTCTATAAGAAGTGTCCCATGTCAGGTCAGGTGAGAAGAGGGGTCCTGGTTCCGGTTAAGTTTAGGCATGAGTCCAGTGTCCAGCATCGGGCAGGGAGTGGTTAAGGTTAGTAAAAATGACATGTCCAGGTGTCTATGAGAAAACTTCCAGGTCAGGTCAGGTCAGAAGAAGGAAAATGCACAAAGTCCCACTGGGTTAGGCAAGTGTGTGTGAGCTATGGTTGAAAAGTTATGCGTGTCATGCCACATTGCCCGTGTGACTGCCTGTATCGTTCACCTGGAAGCAGGCAGCTGGCTGCTTAGTTGACACTGGGCCCTTGACTCGTCTGTTCTTGCGTCTGTCTGGTTTTGCCTCCGGGGAGGCGGATCCTGATTGTCCTGTGTGGGTACTCTTGGCCACATTCTGGTGAATCTTCTGAACTTGTAAACAAGTCAAACAACCAGAATGAAATGGAATCTCACCCTTTTTTTAGCCGAAAGGCCTGTCTTTCAGGGACCAGAGCGCCGGGGGGCTCACCGGTCCCAGGGGGTCGGGCCTCCTGACTGGGGATTAAAAGGCAGCCATCACGCAGGGGTCTTTGTGCTTGCTTCGGCAAGTGCATATAATAAATTGGAATCGATACAGAGAAGATTAGCATGGCCCCTGCGCAAGGATGACACGCAAATTCGTGAAGCGTTTCCACATTTTGATCTGTCGCCCTTGTTGTAGTGCCATTGTGTGCCCGTTGCACTTGTCTGGAATCACTGGTGCTGCTTGGTAGATCTGGCAAGGCATAGTCCAGGGTTAGGTCAGGAGTGAAATTTGAGGAGAGCACGTTTCAGACGATTCTCAGCCCATTGGGATGTGGGTCTGTGATTGGCCGACTCTTTGCGACCGGCCATATCTCGGCCCAGGAAGGTCCGAGATGTTGGGTGTCTACGGAAAGGTCTGGTCGAGAGGAATCCATAGATATATCGTTCATTTCCCTAACCTTAACCGTTCGTGAGTTATGGCCAAAAGCGCACTTTGGCGTGTTCTAATTTGAATGCAAATTGCAAAACGTGTGGTCTCAAGTTCATATGTCAGGCTAGGAATGGGTTAGAGACCTGAAACAAAGTTCTACTGAAAGCTGAGAAGCTGAGCTATCCACCCCGAACAGGTTAAGGTTAGTAAAAATGACATGTCCAGGTGTCTATAAGAAGTGTCCCATGTCAGGTCAGGTGAGAAGAGGGGTCCTGGTTCCGGTTAAGTTTAGGCATGAGTCCAGTGTCCAGCATCGGGCAGGGAGTGGTTAAGGTTAGTAAAAATGACATGTCCAGGTGTCTATGAGAAAACTTCCAGGTCAGGTCAGGTCAGAAGAGGGAAAATGCACAAAGTCCCACTGGGTTAGGCAAGTGTGTGTGAGCTATGGTTGAAAAGTTATGCGTGTCATGCCACATTGCCCAGAAAAGACTGCCTGTATCGTTCACCTGGAAGCAGGCAGCTGGCTCCAATTAACTTGATCACTGGGCCCTCTTTGCACCCGTCCCGACAGCATTTGCGAAAATGCGCTTTTCTCGCCGAGAAACGCATATTTTTGCGAAAATGCGCTTTTCTCGCCGAGAAACGCATATTTTTGCAAACATGGCTTGGGACACACAGAAAAGCTTGGAAACATGCTGATTCGACTTAGAAAAATATATTTGGTCCAATTTTAACTTAATCCAGCAAAAGCCCACTCTTTGCACCCTCCCCGACAGCATTTGCGAAAATGCGCTTTTTCTGCCGAGAAACGCATATTTTTGCAACATGGCTTTGAACACACAGAAAAGCTTGGCCCAAACATGCTAGGTTCTGCAAACGGAACACACAGAAGTGCTTGAAAAATATATTTGGTCCAATTGTAACTTAATCCCAGCAAAAGCCCACTCTTTGCACCCTCCCCGACAGCATTTGCGAAAATGCGCTTTTCTCGCCGAGAAACGCATATTTTTGCAACTATGGCTTGGAACACACAGAAAAGCTTGGAAACATGCTAATTCGACTTAAGAAAAATATATTTGGTCCAATTGTAACTTAATCCCAGCAAAAGCCCACTCTTTGCACCCTCCCGACAGGAGTGGTTAGGTTGAAAATGACATTTGCGAAAATGCGCTTTTCTCGCCGAGAAACGCATATTTTTAAAAACATGCCTTGGAACACACAGAAAAGCTTGGAAACATGCTAATTCGACTTGGAAAAATATATTTGGTCCAATTGTAACTTAATCCCAGCAAAAGCCCACTCTTTGCACCCTCCCCGACAGCATTTGCGAAAATGCGCTTTTCTCGCCGAGAAACGCATATTTTTGCAAACATGGCTTGGAACACACAGAAGTGCTTGGAAACATGCTAATTCGACTTAGAAAAATATATTTATTCAAATTTTACCTTTATCCCAGCAAAAGCCCACTCTTTGAACCCTCCCCGACATGATTTTCGAAAATGCGCTTTTCTCGCCGAGAAACGCATATTTTTGCAACTATGGCTTGGAACACACAGAAATGCTTGGAAACATGCTGATTCGACTTAGAAAAATATATTTGGTCCAATTGTAACTTAATCCCAGCAAAAGCCCACTCTTTGCACCCTCCCCGACAGCATTTGCGAAAATGCGCTTTTCTCGCCGAGAAACGCATATTTTTGCAAACATGCCTTGGAACACACAGAAAAGCTTGGAAACATGCTAATTCGACTTGGAAAAATATATTTGGTCCAATTGTAACTTAATCCCAGCAAAAGCCCACTCTTTGCACCCTCCCCGACAGCATTTGCGAAAATGCGCTTTTCTCGCCGAGAAACGCATATTTTTGCAAACATGGCTTGGAACACACAGAAAAGCTTGGAAACATGCTAATTCGACTTAGAAAAATATATTTGGTCCAATTGTAACTTAATCCCAGCAAAAGCCCACTCTTTGCACCCTCCCCGACAGCATTTGCGAAAATGCGCTTTTCTCGCCGAGAAACGCATATTTTTGCAACTATGCCTTGGAACACACAGAAAAGCTTGGAAACATGCTAATTCGACTTGGAAAAATATATTTTGTCCAATTGTAACTTAATCCCAGCAAAAGCCCACTTTTTGCACCCTTCCCGACAGCATTTGCGAAAATGCACTTTTCTCGCCGAGAAACGCATATTTTTGCAAACATGGCTTGGAACACACAGAAAAGCTTGGAAACATGCTGATTCGACCCAGAAAAATATATTTGGTCCAATTGTAACTTAATCCCAGCAAAAGCCCACTCTTTGCACCCTCCCCGACAGCATTTGCGAAAATGCGCTTTTCTCGCCGAGAAACGCATATTTTTGCAACTATGCCTTGGAACACACAGAAAAGCTTGGAAACATGCTAATTCGACTTGGAAAAATATATTTGGTCCAATTGTAACTTAATCCCAGCAAAAGCCCACTCTTTGCACCCTCCCCGACAGCATTTGCGAAAATGCGCTTTTCTCGCCGAGAAACGCATATTTTTGCAACTATGCCTTGGAACACACAGAAAAGCTTGGAAACATGCTAATTCGACTTGGAAAAATATATTTGGTCCAATTGTAACTTTATCCCAGCAAAAGCCCACTCTTTGAACCCTCCCCGACAGCATTTGCGAAAATGCGCTTTTCTCGCCGAGAAACGCATATTTTTGCAAACATGGCTTGGAACACACAGAAAAGCTTGGAAACATGCTAATTCGACTTAGAAAAATATATTTGGTCCAATTTTAACTTAATCCCAGCAAAAGCCCACTCTTTGAACCCTCCCCGACAGCATTTTGCGAAAATGCGCTTTTCTCGCCGAGAAACGCATATTTTTGCAAACATGGCTTGGAACACACAGAAAAGCTTGGAAACATGCTAATTCGACTTAGAAAAATATATTTGGTCCAATTTAACTTAATCCCAGCAAAAGCCCACTCTTTGAACCCTCCCCGACAGCATTTGCGAAAATGCGCTTTTCTCGCCGAGAAACGCATATTTTTGCAACTATGCCTTGGAACACACAGAAAAGCTTGGAAACATGCTAATTCGACTTGGAAAAATATATTTGGTCCAATTGTAACTTTATCCCAGCAAAAGCCCACTCTTTGAACCCTCCCCGACAGCATTTGCGAAAATGCGCTTTTCTCGCCGAGAAACGCATATTTTTAAAAACCTGGCTTTGAACACACAGAAAAGCTTGGAAACATGCTAATTCGACTTAGAAAAATATATTTGGTCCAATTTTAACTTTATCCCAGCAAAAGGCCACTCTTTGAACCCTCCCCGACATGATTTGCGAAAATGCGCTTTTCTCGCCGAGAAACGCATATTTTTTGCAAACATGGCTTGGAACACACAGAAGTGCTTGGAAACATGCTAATTCGACTTAGAAAAATATATTTGGTCCAATTTTAACTTTATCCCAGCAAAAGGCCACTCTTTGAACCCTCCCCGACATGATTTGCGAAAATGCGCTTTTCTCGCCGAGAAACGCATATTTTTGCAACTATGGCTTGGAACACACAGAAACGCTTGGAAACATGCTGATTCGACTTGGAAAAATATATTTGGTCCAATTGTAACTTAATCCCAGCAAAAGCCCACTCTTTGCACCCTCCCCGACAGCATTTGCGAAAATGCGCTTTTCTCGCCGAGAAACGCATATTTTTGCAACTATGGCTTGGAACACACAGAAATGCTAGGAAACATATTAATTCGACTTAGAAAAATATATTTATTCAAATTTTACCTTTATCCCAGCAAAAACCCACTCTTTGAACCCTCCCTGACATGATTTTCGAAAATGCGCTTTTCTCGCCGAGAAACGCATATTTTTGCAACTATGCCTTGGAACACACAGAAAAGCTTGGAAACATGCTAATTCGACTTGGAAAAATATATTTGGTCCAATTGTAACTTAATCCCAGCAAAAGCCCACTCTTTGCACCCTCCCCGACAGCATTTGCGAAAATGCGCTTTTCTCGCCGAGAAACGCATATTTTTAAAAACATGCCTTGGAACACACAGAAAAGCTTGGAAACATGCTAATTCGACTTGGAAAAATATATTTGGTCCAATTGTAACTTAATCCCAGCAAAAGCCCACTCTTTGCACCCTCCCCGACAGCATTTGCGAAAATGCGCTTTTCTCGCCGAGAAACGCATATTTTTGCAACTATGGCTTGGAACACACAGAAATGCTTGGAAACATATTAATTCGACTTAGAAAAATATATTTATTCAAATTTTACCTTTATCCCAGCAAAAGCCCACTCTTTGAACCCTCCCCGACATGATTTTCGAAAATGCGCTTTTCTCGCCGAGAAACGCATATTTTTGCAACTATGGCTTGGAACACACAGAAATGCTTGGAAACATATTAATTCGACTTAGAAAAATATATTTATTCAAATTTTACCTTTATCCCAGCAAAAGCCCACTCTTTGAACCCTCCCCGACATGATTTTCGAAAATGCGCTTTTCTCGCCGAGAAACGCATATTTTTGCAACTATGGCTTGGAACACACAGAAACGCTTGGAAACATGCTGATTCGACTTGGAAAAATATATTTGGTCCAATTGTAACTTAATCACAGCAAAAGCCCACTCTTTGCACCCTCCCCGACAGCATTTGCGAAAATGCGCTTTTCTCGCCGAGAAACGCATATTTTTGCAACTATGCCTTGGAACACACAGAAAAGCTTGGAAACATGCTAATTCGACTTGGAAAAATATATTTGGTCCAATTGTAACTTTATCCCAGCAAAAGCCCACTCTTTGCACCCTCCCCGACAGCATTTGCGAAAATGCGCTTTTCTCGCCGAGAAACGCATATTTTTGCAACTATGCCTTGGAACACACAGAAAAGCTTGGAAACATGCTAATTCGACTTGGAAAAATATATTTGGTCCAATTGTAACTTAATCCCAGCAAAAGCCCACTTTTTGCACCCTTCCCGACAGCATTTGCGAAAATGCGCTTTTCTCGCCGAGAAACGCATATTTTTGCAAACATGGCTTGGAACACACAGAAGTGCTTGGAAACATGCTAATTCGACTTAGAAAAGTATATTTGGTCCAATTGTAACTTAATCCCAGCAAAAGCCCACTCTTTGCACCCTCCCCGACAGCATTTGCGAAAATGCGCTTTTCTCGCCGAGAAACGCATATTTTTAAAAACATGCCTTGGAACACACAGAAAAGCTTGGAAACATGCTAATTCGACTTGGAAAAATATATTTGGTCCAATTGTAACTTAATCCCAGCAAAAGCCCACTTTTTGCACCCTTCCCGACAGCATTTGCGAAAATGCGCTTTTCTCGCCGAGAAACGCATATTTTTGCAACTATGGCTTGGAACACACAGAAATGCTTGGAAACATATTAATTCGACTTAGAAAAATATATTTATTCAAATTTTACCTTCATCCCAGCAAAAGCCCACTCTTTGAACCCTCCCCGACATGATTTTCGAAAATGCGCTTTTCTCGCCGAGAAACGCATATTTTTGCAACTATGGCTTGGAACACACAGAAATGCTTGGAAACATGCTGATTCGACTTAGAAAAATATATTTGGTCCAATTGTAACTTAATCACAGCAAAAGCCCACTCTTTGCACCCTCCCCGACAGCATTTGCGAAAATGCGCTTTTCTCGCCGAGAAACGCATATTTTTAAAAACATGGCTTTGAACACACAGAAAAGCTTGGAAACATGCTGATTCGACCCAGAAAAATGTATTTGGTCCAATTGTAACTTAATCCCAGCAAAAGCCCACTCTTTGCACCCTCCCCGACAGCATTTGCGAAAATGCGCTTTTCTCGCCGAGAAACGCATATTTTTGCAACTATGCCTTGGAACACACAGAAAAGCTTGGAAACATGCTAATTCGACTTGGAAAAATATATTTGGTCCAATTGTAACTTAATCCCAGCAAAAGCCCACTCTTTGCACCCTCCCCGACAGCATTTGCGAAAATGCGCTTTTCTCGCCGAGAAACGCATATTTTTAAAAACATGCCTTGGAACACACAGAAAAGCTTGGAAACATGCTAATTCGACTTGGAAAAATATATTTGGTCCAATTGTAACTTAATCCCAGCAAAAGCCCACTTTTTGCACCCTTCCCGACAGCATTTGCGAAAATGCGCTTTTCTCGCCGAGAAACGCATATTTTTGCAACTATGGCTTGGAACACACAGAAATGCTTGGAAACATATTAATTCGACTTACAAAAATATATTTATTCAAATTTTACCTTCATCCCAGCAAAAGCCCACTCTTTGAACCCTCCCCGACATGATTTTCGAAAATGCGCTTTTCTCGCGGAGAAACGCATATTTTTAAAAACATGCCTTGGAACACACAGAAAAGCTTGGAAACATGCTAATTCGACTTGGAAAAATATATTTGGTCCAATTGTAACTTAATCCCAGCAAAAGCCCACTCTTTGCACCCTCCCCGACAGCATTTGCGAAAATGTGCTTTTCTCGCCGAGAAACGCATATTTTTGCAACTATGCCTTGGAACACACAGAAAAGCGTGGAAACATGCTAATTCGACTTGGAAAAATATATTTGGTCCAATTGTAAATTTATCCCAGCAAAAGGCCACTCTTTGAACCCTCCCCGACATGATTTGCGAAAATGCGCTTTTCTCGCCGAGAAACGCATTTTTTTGCAAACATGGCTTGGAACACACAGAAGTGCTTGGAAACATGCTAATTCGACTTAGAAAAATATATTTGGTCCAATTTTAACTTTATCCCAGCAAAAGGCCACTCTTTGAACCCTCCCCGACATGATTTGCGAAAATGCGCTTTTCTCGCCGAGAAACGCATATTTTTGCAAACATGGCTTGGAACACACAGAAGTGCTTGGAAACATGCTAATTCGACTTAGAAAAATATATTTGGTCCAATTTTAACTTTATCCCAGCAAAAGCCCACTCTTTGAACCCTCCCCGACATGATTTTCGAAAATGCGCTTTTCTCACCGAGAAACGCATATTTTTGCAACTATGGCTTGGAACACACAGAAATGCTTGGAAACATATTAATTCAACTTAAAAAAACATATTTATTCAAATTTTACCTTTATCCCAGCAAAAGCCCACTCTTTGAACCCTCCCCGACAGCATTTGCGAAAATGCGCTTTTCTCGCCGAGAAACGCATATTTTTGCAACTATGCCTTGGAACACACAGAAAAGCTTGGAAACATGCTAATTCGACTTGGAAAAATATATTTGGTCCAATTGTAACTTAATCCCAGCAAAAGCCCACTCTTTGCACCCTCCCCGACAGCATTTGCGAAAATGCGCTTTTCTCGCCGAGAAACGCATATTTTTTGCAAACATGGCTTGGAACACACAGAAGTGCTTGGAAACATGCTAATTCGACTTAGAAAAATATATTTGGTCCAATTTTAACTTTATCCCAGCAAAAGGCCACTCTTTGAACCCTCCCCGACATGATTTGCGAAAATGCGCTTTTCTCGCCGAGAAACGCATATTTTTGCAACTATGGCTTGGAACACACAGAAACGCTTGGAAACATGCTGATTCGACTTGGAAAAATATATTTGGTCCAATTGTAACTTAATCACAGCAAAAGCCCACTTTTTGCACCCTCCCCGACAGCATTTGCGAAAATGCGCTTTTCTCGCCGAGAAACGCATATTTTTGCAACTATGGCTTGGACCACACAGAAATGCTTGGAAACATATTAATTCGACTTAGAAAAATATATTTATTCAAATTTTACCTTTATCCCAGCAAAAGCCCACTCTTTGAACCCTCCCCGACATGATTTTCGAAAATGCGCTTTTCTCGCCGAGAAACGCATATTTTTGCAACTATGCCTTGGAACACACAGAAAAGCTTGGAAACATGCTAATTCGACTTGGAAAAATATATTTGGTCCAATTGTAACTTAATCCCAGCAAAAGCCCACTCTTTGCACCCTCCCCGACAGCATTTGCGAAAATGCGCTTTTCTCGCCGAGAAACGCATATTTTTAAAAACATGCCTTGGAACACACAGAAAAGCTTGGAAACATGCTAATTCGACTTGGAAAAATATATTTGGTCCAATTGTAACTTAATCCCAGCAAAAGCCCACTTTTTGCACCCTTCCCGACAGCATTTGCGAAAATGCGCTTTTCTCGCCGAGAAACGCATATTTTTGCAACTATGGCTTGGAACACACAGAAATGCTTGGAAACATATTAATTCGACTTAGAAAAATATATTTATTCAAATTTTACCTTTATCCCAGCAAAAGCCCACTCTTTGAACCCTCCCCGACATGATTTTCGAAAATGCGCTTTTCTCGCCGAGAAACGCATATTTTTGCAACTATGGCTTGGAACACACAGAAATGCTTGGAAACATATTAATTCAACTTAGAAAAATATATTTATTCAAATTTTACCTTTATCCCAGCAAAAGCCCACTCTTTGAACCCTCCCCGACATGATTTTCGAAAATGCGCTTTTCTCGCCGAGAAACGCATATTTTTGCAACTATGGCTTGGAACACACAGAAACGCTTGGAAACATGCTGATTCGACTTGGAAAAATATATTTGGTCCAATTGTAACTTAATCACAGCAAAAGCCCACTCTTTGCACCCTCCCCGACAGCATTTGCGAAAATGCGCTTTTCTCGCCGAGAAACGCATATTTTTGCAACTATGCCTTGGAACACACAGAAAAGCTTGGAAACATGCTAATTCGACTTGGAAAAATATATTTGGTCCAATTGTAACTTTATCCCAGCAAAAGCCCACTCTTTGCACCCTCCCCGACAGCATTTGCGAAAATGCGCTTTTCTCGCCGAGAAACGCATATTTTTTAAAAACATGGCTTTGAACACACAGAAAAGCTTGGAAACATGCTGATTCGACTTAGAAAAATATATTTGGTCCAATTGTAACTTAATCCCAGCAAAAGCCCACTCTTTGCACCCTCCCCGACAGCATTTGCGAAAATGCGCTTTTCTCGCCGAGAAACGCATATTTTT
Source organism: Decapterus maruadsi (assembly GCA_030347415.2). Taxonomy (NCBI): domain Eukaryota; kingdom Metazoa; phylum Chordata; class Actinopteri; order Carangiformes; family Carangidae; genus Decapterus; species Decapterus maruadsi. The sequence continues at coordinate 49,591 of JARUPV020000144.1, read as the reverse complement.
GCAACTATGGCTTGGAACACACAGAAATGCTTGGAAACATATTAATTCAACTTAGAAAAATATATTTATTCAAATTTTACCTTTATCCCAGCAAAAGCCCACTCTTTGAACCCTCCCCGACAGCATTTGCGAAAATGCGCTTTTCTCGCCGAGAAACGCATATTTTTAAAAACATGGCTTTGAACACACAGAAAAGCTTGGAAACATGCTGATTCGACTCAGAAAAAAATATTTGGTCCAATTGTAACTTAATCCCAGCAAAAGCCCACTCTTTGCACCCTCCCCGACAGCATTTGCGAAAATGCGCTTTTCTCGCCGAGAAACGCATATTTTTGCAACTATGGCTTGGAACACACAGAAATGCTTGGAAACATATTAATTCGACTTAGAAAAATATATTTATTCAAATTTTACCTTCATCCCAGCAAAAGCCCACTCTTTGAACCCTCCCCGACATGATTTTCGAAAATGCGCTTTTCTCGCCGAGAAACGCATATTTTTGCAACTATGGCTTGGAACACACAGAAATGCTTGGAAACATATTAATTCAACTTAGAAAAATATATTTATTCAAATTTTACCTTTATCCCAGCAAAAGCCCACTCTTTGAACCCTCCCCGACAGCATTTGCGAAAATGCGCTTTTCTCGCCGAGAAACGCATATTTTTAAAAACATGGCTTTGAACACACAGAAAAGCTTGGAAACATGCTGATTCGACTTAGAAAAATATATTTGGTCCAATTGTAACTTAATCCCAGCAAAAGCCCACTCTTTGCACCCTCCCCGACAGCATTTGCGAAAATGCGCTTTTCTCGCCGAGAAACGCATATTTTTGCAACTATGGCTTGGAACACACAGAAAAGCTTGGAAACATGCTGATTCGACTTAGAAAAATATATTTGGTCCAATTGTAACTTAATCACAGCAAAAGCCCACTCTTTGCACCCTCCCCGACAGCATTTGCGAAAATGCGCTTTTCTCGCCGAGAAACGCATATTTTTAACACTAGAACCGCCGTGAGGTCATTTTGACCTCTCTCGCTTCTTAAAAGCTGTGTTTGCGTAAACTCTGTTTGACTTTTCCTAAAAACCCTATTTGGTCTCCCATTGTGTTCTACAAAAGCATCTTATGCGTTTCGTGATTCTGATATAAAAGCGAAGAAAAGAGAGGTTTTCCTAGAACCGCCAAGAGGTCATTTTGACCTCCATTCATTCTAATGCAAAAATGCTAAATGGACTGCATTTATGTAGCCATATATATTATAAACCCAGCCAGACACCAGTTCAAAACACTTTGGTAATACCCATTCATATACACACACATACTTTACCAAAAATAACAATAGTGGTTGCTAGGCAACCAATAAATGACTCTTTATTTTTCTAAACTGTTGCCTGTGTGTATATAAAAATGTATAAAATTGATTTTCCAATAATTGCAATCTGGGCTAAATAATGTCCATTTAGTCAGTCAGTTTGCCAGTTAGTTAGTTATTTAGTTAGTTAGTCATTTTGACCTCATCCCACAACACAACATGAGTTCAGATACTAGAAAGTTGTCAAACAGTTAAAACAGGTCAAACAGATAAAAAAGTAATATTACTCATAAACTGACTCTCATGGAACATAACAATGAAAATACCCTTGCTCTCATGGGAATTGGACATGAAAAATATATTTGAAAAATTGTGAAATTTATGAATGTGAGAAGGCCACTGTTTTGAACCCTGGAAAAATAATAAATGTCGCCTTTTGGTTGCCTAGTGAAACCATTTTTCTAGGTATATTTTTTTCTAGTGTTAAAAACATGGCTTTGAACATGCTTGGAAACATGCTAATTCGACTTAGAAAAATATATATTGGTCCAATTTATAACTTAATCCCTACAAAATGCAGTCTTTGCACCCTCCCCACGACAGATTTGCGAAAATGACGCTTTTCTAATTATACCGAGGAATGTTGGCTTTTTAGTGCAAAAACATGGCTTTGAACACACAGAAATGCTTGGAAACATGCTAATTCAACTTAGAAAAATATATTTGGTCCAATTTTAACTTTATCCCAGCAAAAGCCCACTCTTTGAACCCTCCCCGACAGCATTTGCGAAAATGCGCTTTTCTCGCCCGAAACGCATATTTTGCAAACATGGCTTGGAACACACAGAAATGCTTGAAACATGCTAATTCGACTTAGAAAAATATATTTGGTCAAATTTTAACTCAATCCCAGCAAAAGCCCACTCTTTGAACCCTCCCCGACAGCATTTGCGAAAATGCGCTTTTCTCGCCGAGAAACGCATATTTTTGCAACTATGGCTTGGAACACACAGAAAAGCCTGGAAACATGCTGATTAAACTTAGAAAAATATATTTGTTCCAATTGTAACTTAATCACAGCAAAAGCCCACTCTTTGCACCCTCCCCGACAGCATTTGCGAAAATGCGCTTTTCTCGCCGAGAAACGCATATTTTTAAAAACATGGCTAGGTACACACAGAAATTCTTGGAAACATAATAAATCTACTTAGAAATATTTTTTTATTCAAATTGTACCTTTCTCCCAGCAAAAGCCCACTCTTTGAACCCTCCCCGACAGCATTTGCGAAAATGCGCTTTTCTCGCCCGAAACGCATATTTTTGCAACTATGTCTTTGAACACACAGAAATGCTTGGAAACATATTTATTCGACTTAGACAAATATATTTGGTCCAATTGTAACTTAATCCCAGCAAAAGCCCACTCTTTGCACCCTCCCCGACAGCATTTGCGAAAATGCGCTTTTCTCGCCGAGAAACGCATATTTTGCAACTATGGCTGGAACACACAGAAATGCTTGGAAACATATTAATTCGACTTAGAAAAATATATTTATTCAAATTTTACCTTTATCCCAGCAAAAGCCCACTCTTTGAACCCTCCCCGACATGATTTTCGAAAATGCGCTTTTCTCGCCGAGAAACGCATATTTTTGCAACTATGGCTTGGAACACACAGAAATGCTTGGAAACATATTAATTCAACTTAGAAAAATATATTTATTCAAATTTTACCTTTATCCCTTAAAACGGCCACTCTTTGAACCCTCCCAGACATGATTTCGAAAATGCGCTTTTCGCCGAGAAACGCATATTTTGCAACTATGCCTTGGAACACACAGAAAAGCTTGAAACATGCTAATTCGACTTAGAAAAATATATTTGGTCCAATTGTAACTTTATCCCAGCAAAAGCCCACTCTTTGAACCCTCCCCGACAGCATTTGCGAAAATGCGCTTTTCTCGCCGAGAAACGCATATTTTTAAAAACATGGCTTGGAACACACAGAAGTGCTTGGAAACATGCTAATTCGACTTAGAAAAATATATTTGGTCCAATTTTAACTTTATCCCAGCAAAAGGCCACTCTTTGAACCCTCCCCGACATGATTTGCGAAAATGCGCTTTTCTCGCCCGAAACGCATATTTTTAAAACTATGGCTTGGAACACACAAAAACGCTTGGAAACATGCTGATTCGACTTTGAAAAGTATATTTTTTCCAATTTTAAATTTATCAGCAAAAGGCCACTTTTTGAACCCTCCCCGACATGATTTGCGAAAATCGCTTTTCTCGCCGAGAAACGCATATTTTTGCAACTATGGCTTGGAACACACAGAAATGCTTGGAAACATATTAATTCGACTTAGAAAAATATATTTGGTCCAATTGTGACTTAATCCCAGGAAAAGCCCACTCTTTGCACCCTCCCCGACAGCATTTGCGAAAATGCGCTTTTCTCGCCGAGAAACGCATATTTTTGCAAACATGGCTTGGAACACACAGAAGTGCTTGGAAACATGCTAATTCGACTTAGAAAAATATATTTGGTCCAATTTTAACTTTATCCCAGCAAAAGGCCACTCTTTCCCTCCCGACATGATTTGCGAAAAAATCGCTTTCTCGCCGAGAAACGCATATTTTGCAACTATGGCACTGGAACACACAGAAACGCTTGGAAACATATTAATTCGACTTGGAAAAATATTTGGTCAAATTGTAACTTCATCCCAGCAAAAGCCCACTTTTTGAACCCTCCCCGACAACATTTGCGAAAATGCGCTTTTCTCGCCGAAACGCATATTTTTGCAACTATGGCTTGGACCACACAGAAATGCTTGGAAACATATTAATTCGACTTATTAAAATACATTTGGTCCAATTTTAACTTAATCCCAGCAAAAAGCCCACTCTTTGCACCCGCCCCGACAGCATTTGCGAAAATGCGCTTTCTCGCATCGAGAAACGCATATTTTGCAAACATGGCTTGGAACACACAGAAGTGCTTGGAAACATGCTAATTCGACTTAGAAAAATATATTTGGTCCAATTTTAACTTTTATCCCAGCAAAAGGCCACTCTTTGAACCCTCCCCCGACATGATTTTTCGAAAATCGCTTTTCTCGCCGAAACGCATATTTTTGCAAATATGGCTTGGAACACAGAAATGCTTGGAAACATATTAATTCAACTTAGAAAAATATATTTATTCAAATTTTACCTATATCCCAGCAAAAGCCCACTCTTTGAACCCTCCCCGACATCATTTTCGAAATCGCTTTTCTCGCCGAAACGCATATTTTTAAAAACTATGGCTTGGTACACACAGAAATGCTTGGAAACATATTAATTCGACTTAGAAAAATATATTTGGTCAAATTGTGACTTAATCCCAGGAAAAGCCCACTCTTTGCACCCTCCCCGACAGCATTTGCGAAAATGCGCTTTTCTCTCGCCAAAACGCATATTTTTGCAACTATGGCTTGGAACACAGAAGTGCTTGGAAACATGCTAATTCGACTTAGAAAAATATATTTGGTCCAATTTTAACTTAATCAGCAAAAGGCCACTCTTTGAACCCTCCCCGACATGATTTGCGAAAATAAAACTTTTCGCCCGAGAAACGCATATTTTGCAACTATGGTTGGAACACAGAAAACGCTTGGAAACATATTAATTCGACTTAGAAAAATATATTTGGTCCAATTGTAACTTAATCACAGCAAAAGCCCACTCTTTGAACCCTCCCCGACATGATTTTGAAAATGCGCTTTTCTCGCCGAGAAACGCATATTTTTGCAACTATGGCTGGACCACACAGAAATGCTTGGAAACATATTAATTCGACTTAGAAAAATATATTTATTCAAATTTTACCTTTATCAGCAAAAGCCCACTCTTTGAACCACTCCCCGACATGATTTTAGAAAATGCGCTTTTCTCGCCGAAAACGCATATTTTAAAAACATGGCTTGGAACACACAGAAATGCTTGGAAACATGCTAATTGACTTAGAAAAATATATTTATTCAAATTTTACCTTTATCCCAGCAAAAGCCCACTTTTTAAACCCTCCCCGACATGATTTCGAAAATGCGCTTTTCTACTTCGAAACGCATATTTTTGCAAGCATGGCTTTGAACACACAGAAATGCTTGGAAACATATTAATTTAACTTAGAAAAATATATATATTCAAATTTTACCTTTATCCCCGCACAAGCCCACTCTTTGCACCCTCCCCACGACAGATTTGCGAAAATCGCTTTCTCGCCGAGAAACGCATATTTTAAAAACATGGCTTGGAACACACAGAAAAGCTTGGAAACATGCTAATTCGTCTTAGAAAAATATATTTTGTCAAATTTTAACTTTATCCCAGCAAAAGCCCACTATTTTAACCCTCCCACGACAGCATTTGCGAAAATCGCTTTTCTGCCGAGAAACATATTTTTGCAACTATGGCTTGGAACACACAGAAATGCTTGGAAACATATTAATTCGACTTAGAAAATTATATTTATTCAAATTTTACCTTTATCCCAGCAAAGCCCACTCTTTGAACCCTCCCCGACAGCATTTGCGAAAATGCGCTTTCTCGCGAGAAACGCATATTTTTGCAACTATGGCTTTGAACACACAGAAAAGCTTGGAAACATATTAATTCGACTTAGAAAAATATATTTGGTCCAATTTTAACCTTTATCCCAGCAAAAGCCCACTCTTTGCACCCTCCCCGACAGCATTTTGCGAAAATGCGCTTTCTCGCAGAAACGCATATTTTTGCAAACATGGCTTGGAACACACAGAAATGCTTGGAAACATGCTAATTCGACTTAGAAAAATATATTTATTCAAATTTTAACTTTATCCCAGCAAAAGACCACTCTTTGAACCCTCCCGACAGCATTTGCGAAAATGCGCTTTTCTACGCCGAGAAAACGCATATTTTAAACTATGGCTTTGAACACACAGAAACGCTTGGAAACATGCTGATTCGACTTGGAAAAATATATTTGGTCAATTGTAACTTAATCACAGCAAAAAGCCCACTTTTTGCACCCTCCCCGACAGCATTTGCCGAAAATTGCGCTTTTCTCGCCGAAACGCATATTTTTGCAGCTATGGCGTGGACCACACAGAAATGCTTGGAAACATATTAATTCGACTTAGAAAAATATATTTATTCAAATTTTACCTTTATCCCAGCAAAAGCCCACTCTTTGAACCCTCCCCGACATGATTTTCGAAAATGCGCTTTTCTCGCCGAGAAACGCATATTTTTGCAACTATGTGGAACACACAGAAATGCTTGGAAACATATTAATTCGACTTAGAAAAATATATTTATTCAAATTTTACCTTTATCCCAGCAAAGCCCACTCTTTGAACCCTCCCGACATGATTTGCGAAAATGCGCTTTTCTCGCCCGAGAAACGCATATTTTAAAAACATGGCTTTGAACACACAGAAAAGCTTGGAAACATATTGATTCGACTTAGAAAAATATATTTGGTCAAATTTTACCTTTATCCCAGCAAAGCCCACTCTTTGAACCCTCCCCACGACAGCATTTGCGAAAATGCGCTTTTCATCGAGAAACGCATATTTTGCAACTATGGCTTGGAACACACAGAAGTGCTTGGAAACATGTTAATTCGACTTAGAAAAATATATTTGGTCCAATTTGAGGGTAACTTTATCCCAGCAAAAGCCCTCTTTTACCCTCCCGACATGATTTGCGAAAATGCGCTTTCTCGCCGAGAAACGCATATTTTGCAACTATGGCTGGAACACACACAGAAAAGCTTGGAAACATGCTGATTCGACTTGGAAAAATATATTTGGTCCAATTGTAACTTAATCACAGCAAAAGCCCACTCTTTGCACCCTCCCCGACAGCATTTGCGAAAATGCGCTTTTCTCGCCGAGAAACGCATATTTTTGCAACTATGCCTTGGAACACACAGAGAAGCTTGGAAACATATTAATTCGACTTGGAAAAATATATTTGGTCCAATTGTAACTTAATCCCAGCAAAAGCCCACTCTTTGCACCCTCCCCGACAGCATTTGCGAAAATGCGCTTTTCTCGCCGAGAAACGCATATTTTTGCAACTATGGTTTGGAACACACAGAAATTCTTGGAAACATATTAATTCGAATTAGAAATATATTTTTTTTCAAATTTTACCTTTATCCCAGCAAAAGCCCACTCTTTGATCCCTCCCGACACTTGATTTTGTCCTTCACTGGCGAAAGCATATTTTTGCAATAGCTTGGAACACACAGATATGCTTGGAAACATATTAATTCGACTTAGAAAAATATATTTTTTACAATTTTAACTTTATCCCAGCAAAAGCCCACTCTTTGAACCCTCCCCGACATGCATTTGCGAAAATGCGCTTTTCTCGCCGAGAAACGCATATTTTTGCAACTATGGCTGAGGAACACACAGGAACACACAGAAATGCTTGGAAACATGCTAATTCGACTTAGAAAAATATATTTGGTCCAATTGTAACTTAATCCCAGCAAAAGCCCACTCTTTGAACCTCCCCGATAGGATTTGCGAAAATGCGCTTTTCTCGCCGAGAAACGCATATTTTTGCAAACTATGGCTTGGAACGCACAGAAAAGCTTGGAAACATGCTGAATCGACTTAGAAAAATATATCTGGTCCAATTTTAACTTAATCACAGCATAAGCCCACTCTTTGAACCCTCCCCGACAGAATTTTCGAAAATGCGCTTTTCTCGCCGAGAAACGCATATTTTTGCAACTATGGCTTGGAACACACAGAAATGCTTGGAAACATATTAATTCGACTTAGAAAAATATATTTGGTCCAATTTTTACTTTATCCCAGCAAAAGCCCACTCTTTGCACCCTCCCCCGACAGATTTGCGAAAATGCGCTTTTCTCGCCGAGAAACGCATATTTTTGCAACTATGGCTTGGAACACACAGAAATGCTTGGAAACATGCTAATTCGACTTAGAAAAATATATTTGGTCCAATTTTAACTTTATCCCAGCAAAAGCCCACTCTTTGAACCCTCCCCGACAGCATTTGCGAAAATGCGCTTTTCTCGCCGAGAAACGCATATTTTTGCAAACATGGCTTGGAACACACAGAAATGCTTGGAAACATGCTAATTCGACTTAGAAAAATATATTTGGTCCAATTTTAACTTTATCCCAGCAAAAGGCCACTCTTTGCACCCTTCCCGACAGCATTTGCGAAAATGCGCTTTTCTCGCCGAGAAACGCATATTTTTGCAACTATGGCTTGGAACACACAGAAAAGCTAGGAAACATAGTAATTCGTCTTAGAAAAATATATTTGGTCCAATTGTAACTTAATCCCAGCAAAAGCCCACTCTTTGCACCCTCCCCGACAGCATTTGCGAAAATGCGCTTTTCTCGCCGAGAAACGCATATTTTTGCAACTATGGCTTGGAACACACAGAAACGCTTGGAAACATGATGATTCGACTTAGAAAAATATATTTGTTCAAATTGTAACTTAATCCCAGCAAAAGCCCACTCTTTGAACCCTCCCCGACAGCATTTGCGAAAATGCGCTTTTCTCGCCGAGAAACGCATATTTTTGCAACTATGGCTTGGAACACACAGAAATGCTTGGAAACATATTAATTCGACTTAGAAAAATATATTTGGTCCAATTTTAACTTTATCCCAGCAAAAGGCCACTCTTTGAACCCTCCCCCCGACAGATTTGCGAAAATGCGATTTTCTCGCCGAGAAACGCATATTTTTGAAACTATGGCTTGGAACACACAGAAATGCTTGGAAACATGCTAATTCGACTGAGAAAAATATATTTGGTCCAATTGTAACTTAATCCCAGCAAAAGCCCACTCTTTGAACCCTACCCGACAGCATTTGCGAAAATGCGCTTTTCTCGCCGAGAAACGCATATTTTTGCAACTAAGTTTGGAACACACAGAAATGCTTGGAAACATTTTAATTCGACTTAGAAAAATATATTTGGTCCAATTTTAACTTTATCCCAGCAAAAGCCCACTCTTTGAACCCTCCCCGACAGCATTTGCGAAAATGCGCTTTTCTCGCCGAGAAACGCATATTTTTGCAAACTATGGCTTGGAACACACAGAAAAGCTTGGAAACATGCTAATTCGACTTAGAAAAATATATTTGGTCCAATTTTAACTTTATCCCAGCAAAAGCCCACTCTTTGAACCCTCCCCGACATCATTTGCGAAAATGCGCTTTTCTCGCCGAGAAACGCATATTTTTGCAAACATGGCTTGGAACACACAGAAATGCTTGGAAACATGCTAATTCGACTTAGAAAAATATATTTGGTCCAATTGTAACTTAATCCCAGCAAAAGCCCACTCTTTGCACCCTCCCCGACAGCATTTGCGAAAATGCGCTTTTCTCGCCGAGAAACGCATATTTTTGCAACTATGGCTTGGAACACACAGAAATGCTTGGAAACATGCTAATTCGACTTTGAAAAATATATTTGGTCCAATTGTAACTTAATCCCAGCAAAAGCCCACTCTTTGAACCCTCCCCGACAGCATTTGCGAAAATGCGCTTTTCTCGCCGAGAAACGCATATTTTTGCAACTATGGCTTGGAACACACAGAAGTGTTTGGAAACATGCTAATTCGACTTAGAAAAATATATTTGGTCCAATTTTAACTTTATCCCAGCAAAAGCCCACTCTTTGAACCCTCCCCGACATGATTTGCGAAAATGCGCTTTTCTCGCCGAGAAACGCATATTTTTGCAACTATGGCTTGGAACACACAGAAATGCTTGGAAACATATTAATTCGACTTAGAAAAATATATTTGGTCCAATTTTAACTTTATCCCAGCAAAAGCCCACTCTTTGAACCCTCCCCGACAGCATTTGCGAAAATGCGCTTTTCTCGCCGAGAAACGCATATTTTTGCAACTATGGCTTGGAACACACAGAAATGCTTGGAAACATATTAATTCGACTTAGAAAAATATATTTGGTCCAATTGTAACTTAATCCCAGCAAAAGCCCACTCTTTGCACCCTCCCCGACAGCATTTGCGAAAATGCGCTTTTCTCGCCGAGAAACGCATATTTTTGCAACTATGGCTTGGAACACACAGAAATGCTTGGAAACATGCTAATTCGACTTAGAAAAATATATTTGGTCCAATTTTAACTTTATCCCAGCAAAAGCCCACTCTTTGAACCCTCCCCGACAGCATTTGCGAAAATGCGCTTTTCTCGCCGAGAAACGCATATTTTTGCAACTATGGCTTGGAACACACAGAAATGCTTGGAAACATATTAATTCGACTTAGAAAAATATATTTGGTCCAATTTTAACTTTATCCCAGCAAAAGCCCACTCTTTGAACCCTCCCCGACAGCATTTGCGAAAATGCGCTTTTCTCGCCGAGAAACGCATATTTTTGCAACTATGGCTTGGAACACACAGAAATGCTTGGAAACATATTAATTCGACTTAGAAAAATATATTTGGTCCAATTTTAACTTTATCCCAGCAAAAGCCCACTCTTTGAACCCTCCCCGACAGCATTTGCGAAAATGCGCTTTTCTCGCCGAGAAACGCATATTTTTGCAACTATGGCTTGGAACACACAGAAATGCTTGGAAACATGCTTAATTCGACTTAGAAAAATATATTTGGTCCAATTTACCTTTATCCCAGCAAAAGCCCACTCTTTGAACCCTCCCCGACAGCATTTGCGAAAATGCGCTTTTCTCGCCGAGAAACGCATATTTTTGCAACTATGGCTTGGAACACACAGAAAAGCTTGGAAACATGCTAATTCGACTTAGAAAAATATATTTGGTCCAATTGTAACTTAATCCCAGCAAAAGCCCACTCTTTGCACCCTCCCCGACAGCATTTGCGAAAATGCGCTTTTCTCGCCGAGAAACGCATATTTTTGCAACTATGGCTTGGAACACACAGAAAAGCTTGGAAACATGCTGATTCGACTTAGAAAAATATATTTGGTCCAATTGTAACTTAATCCCAGCAAAAGCCCACTCTTTGAACCCTCCCCGACAGCATTTGCGAAAATGCGCTTTTCTCGCCGAGAAACGCATATTTTTGCAACTATGGCTTGGAACACACAGAAATGCTTGGAAACATATTAATTCGACTTAGAAAAATATATTTGGTCCAATTTTACTTTATCCCAGCAAAAGCCCACTCTTTGAACCCTCCCCGACATGATTTTCGAAAATGCGCTTTTCTCGCCGAGAAACGCATATTTTTGCAACTATGGCTTGGAACACACAGAAATGCTTGGAAACATGCTAATTCGGCTTGGAAAAATATATTTGGTCCAATTGTAACTTAATCCCAGCAAAAGCCCACTCTTTGAACCCTCCCCGACAGCATTTGCGAAAATGCGCTTTTCTCGCCGAGAAACGCATATTTTTGCAACTATGGCTTGGAACACACAGAAATGCTTGGAAACATATGAATTCAACTTAGAAAAATATATTTGGTCCAATTTTAACTTTATCCCAGCAAAAGGCCACTCTTTGAACCCTCCCCGACATGATTTGCGAAAATGCGCTTTTCTCGCCGAGAAACGCATATTTTTGCAACTATGGCTTGGAACACACAGAAATGCTTGGAAACATATTAATTCGACTTAGAAAAATATATTTGGTCCAATTTTAACTTTATCCCAGCAAAAGCCCACTCTTTGAACCCTCCCCGACAGCATTTGCGAAAATGCGCTTTTCTCGCCGAGAAACGCATATTTTTGCAACTATGGCTTGGAACACACAGAAAAGCTTGGAAACATGCTGATTCGACTTAGAAAAATATATTTGGTCCAATTGTAACTTAATCCCAGCAAAAGCCCACTCTTTGAACCCTCCCCGACAGCATTTGCGAAAATGCGCTTTTCTCGCCGAGAAACGCATATTTTTAAAACATGGCTTTGAACACACAGAAAAGATTGGAAACATGCTAATTCGACTTAGAAAAATATATTTGGTCCAATTTTACCTTTATCCCAGCAAAAGCCCACTCTTTGAACCCTCCCCGACAGCATTTGCGAAAATGCGCTTTTCTCGCCGAGAAACGCATATTTTTGCAACTATGGCTTGGAACACACAGAAAAGCTTGGAAACATGCTAATTCGACTTAGAAAAATATATTTGGTCCAATTGTAACTTAATCCCAGCAAAAGCCCACTCTTTGCACCCTCCCCGACAGCATTTGCGAAAATGCGCTTTTCTCGCCGAGAAACGCATATTTTTGCAACTATGGCTTGGAACACACAGAAATGCTTGGAAACATATTAATTCGACTTAGAAAAATATATTTGGTCCAATTTTAACTTTATCCCAGCAAAAGGCCACTCTTTGAACCCTCCCCGACATGATTTGCGAAAATGCGCTTTTCTCGCCGAGAAACGCATATTTTTGCAACTATGGCTTGGAACACACAGAAATGCTTGGAAACATATTAATTCGACTTAGAAAAATATATTTATTCAAATTTTACCTTTATCCCAGCAAAAGCCCACTCTTTGAACCCTCCCCGACATGATTTGCGAAAATGCGCTTTTCTCGCCGAGAAACGCATATTTTTGCAACCATGGCTTGGAACACACAGAAATGCTTGGAAACATGCTAATTCGACTTAGAAAAATATATTTGGTCCAATTGTAACTTAATCCCAGCAAAAGCCCACTCTTTGAACCCTCCCCGACAGCATTTGCGAAAATGCGCTTTTCTCGCCGAGAAACGCATATTTTTGCAACTATGCCTTGGAACACACAGAAAAGCTTGGAAACATGCTAATTCGACTTGGAAAAATATATTTATTCAAATTTTACCTTTATCCCAGCAAAAGCCCACTCTTTGAACCCTCCCCGACAGCATTTGCGAAAATGCGCTTTTCTCGCCGAGAAACGCATATTTTTGCAACTATGCCTTGGAACACACAGAAAAGCTTGGAAACATGCTGATTCGACTTAGAAAAATATATTTGGTCCAATTGTAACTTAATCCCAGCAAAAGCCCACTCTTTGCACCCTCCCCGACAGCATTTGCGAAAATGCGCTTTTCTCGCCGAGAAACGCATATTTTTGCAACTATGGCTTGGAACACACAGAAATGCTTGGAAACATATTAATTCGACTTAGAAAAATATATTTGGTCCAATTTTAACTTTATCCCAGCAAAAGCCCACTCTTTGAACCCTCCCCGACATGATTTGCGAAAATGCGCTTTTCTCGCCGAGAAACGCATATTTTTGCAACTATGGCTTGGAACACACAGAAATGCTTGGAAACATATTAATTCGACTTAGAAAAATATATTTGGTCCAATTTTAACTTTATCCCAGCAAAAGCCCACTCTTTGAACCCTCCCCGACAGCATTTGCGAAAATGCGCTTTTCTCGCCGAGAAACGCATATTTTGCAACTATGGCTTGGAACACACAGAAAAGCTTGGAAACATGCTAATTCGACTTAGAAAAATATATTTGGTCCAATTGTAACTTAATCCCAGCAAAAGCCCACTCTTTGCACCCTCCCCGACAGCATTTGCGAAAATGCGCTTTTCTCGCCGAGAAACGCATATTTTTGCAACTATGGCTTGGAACACACAGAAAAGCTTGGAAACATGCTAATTCGACTTGGAAAAATATATTTGGTCCAATTGTAACTTAATCCCAGCAAAAGCCCACTCTTTGCACCCTCCCCGACAGCATTTGCGAAAATGCGCTTTTCTCGCCGAGAAACGCATATTTTTGCAACTATGGCTTGGAACACACAGAAATGCTTGGAAACATATTAATTCGACTTAGAAAAATATATTTGGTCCAATTTTAACTTTATCCCAGCAAAAGGCCACTCTTTGAACCCTCCCCGACATGATTTTCGAAAATGCGCTTTTCTCGCCGAGAAACGCATATTTTTGCAACTATGGCTTGGAACACACAGAAATGCTTGGAAACATGCTAATTCGACTTAGAAAAATATATTTGGTCCAATTGTAACTTAATCCCAGCAAAAGCCCACTCTTTGCACCCTCCCCGACAGCATTTGCGAAAATGCGCTTTTCTCGCCGAGAAACGCATATTTTTGCAACTATGGCTTGGAACACACAGAAATGCTTGGAAACATGCTAATTCGACTTAGAAAAATATATTTGGTCCAATTTAACATTATCCCAGCAAAAGCCCACTCTTTGAACCCTCCCCCACAGCATTTGCGAAAATGCGCTTTTCTCGCCGAGAAACGCATATTTTTGCAACTATGGCTTGGAACACACAGAAATGCTTGGAAACATGCTAATTCGACTTAGAAAAATATATTTGGTCCAATTGTAACTTAATCCCAGCAAAAGCCCACTCTTTGCACCCTCCCCGACAGCATTTGCGAAAATGCGCTTTTCTCGCCGAGAAACGCATATTTTGCAAACATGGCTTGGAACACACAGAAGTGCTTGGAAACATATTAATTCGACTTAGAAAAATATATTTGGTCCAATTTTAACTTTATCCCAGCAAAAGCCCACTCTTTGAACCCTCCCCGACATGATTTGCGAAAATGCGCTTTTCTCGCCGAGAAACGCATATTTTTGCAACTATGGCTTGGAACACACAGAAATGCTTGGAAACATATTAATTCGACTTAGAAAAATATATTTGGTCCAATTTTAACTTTATCCCAGCAAAAGCCCACTCTTTGAACCCTCCCCGACAGCATTTGCGAAAATGCGCTTTTCTCGCCGAGAAACGCATATTTTTGCAACTATGGCTTGGAACACACAGAAAAGCTTGGAAACATGCTAATTCGACTTGGAAAAATATATTTGGTCCAATTGTAACTTAATCCCAGCAAAAGCCCACTCTTTGAACCCTCCCCGACAGCATTTGCGAAAATGCGCTTTTCTCGCCGAGAAACGCATATTTTTGCAACTATGGCTTGGAACACACAGAAATGCTTGGAAACATGCTAATTCGACTTAGAAAAATATATTTGGTCCAATTTTAACTTTATCCCAGCAAAAGCCCACTCTTTGAACCCTCCCCGACATGATTTGCGAAAATGCGCTTTTCTCGCCGAGAAACGCATATTTTTGCAACTATGGCTTGGAACACACAGAAATGCTTGGAAACATGCTAATTCGACTTAGAAAAATATATTTGGTCCAATTGTAACTTAATCCCAGCAAAAGCCCACTCTTTGAACCCTCCCCGACAGCATTTGCGAAAATGCGCTTTTCTCGCCGAGAAACGCATATTTTTGCAACTATGGCTTGGAACACACAGAAGTGCTTGGAAACATGCTAATTCGACTTAGAAAAATATATTTGGTCCAATTTTAACTTTATCCCAGCAAAAGGCCACTCTTTGAACCCTCCCCGACATGATTTTCGAAAATGCGCTTTTCTCGCCGAGAAACGCATATTTTTGCAACTATGGCTTGGAACACACAGAAATGCTTGGAAACATGCTAATTCGACTTAGAAAAATATATTTGGTCCAATTGTAACTTTATCACAGCAAAAGCCCACTCTTTGAACCCTCCCCGACAGCATTTTCGAAAATGCGCTTTTCTCGCCGAGAAACGCATATTTTTGCAACTATGGCTTGGAACACACAGAAGTGCTTGGAAACATGCTAATTCGACTTAGAAAAATATATTTGGTCCAATTTAACTTTATCCCAGCAAAAGCCCACTCTTTGAACCCTCCCCGACAGCATTTGCGAAAATGCGCTTTTCTCGCCGAGAAACGCATATTTTTGCAAACATGAAAACTGGAACACACAAGTGCTTGGAAACATGTTAATTCGACTTAGAAAAATATATTTGGTCCAATTTTAACTTTATCAGCAAAAGGCCACTCTTTGAACCCTCCCGACATGATTTGCGAAATGCGCTTTTCCGCCGAGAAACGCATATTTTTTGCAACTATGGCTTGGAACACACAGAAATGCTTGGAAACATATTAATTCAACTTAGAAAATATATATTTATTCAAATTTTAACTTTATCACAGCAAAAGCCCACTTTTGCACCCTCCCCGACAGCATTTTGCGAAAATGTCGCTTTCGCCGAGAAACGCATATTTTTAAAACATGGCTTTGAACACACAGAAAAGCTTGGAAACATGCTGATTCGACTTAGAAAAATATATTTGGTCAAATTTTAACTTTATCCCAGCAAAAGCCCACTCTTTGAACCCTCCCGACAGATTTTTGAAATGCGCTTTTCTCGCCGAGAAACGCATATTTTTGCAACTATAGCTGGAACACACAGAAATGCTTGGAAACATATTAATTCGACTTAGAAAAATATATTTATTCAAATTTTACCTTTATCCCAGCAAAAATACCCACTCTTTGAACCCTCCCGACATGATTTGCGAAATGCGCTTTTCGCCGAGAAGCATATTTTGCAACTATGGCTTGGAACACACAGAAACGCTTGGAAACATGCTGATTCGACTTGGAAAAATATATTTGGTCCTATTTTAACATTATCACAGCAAAAGCCCACTCTTTGAACCCTCCCCGACAGATTTGCGAAATGCGCTTTTCTGTCCGAGAAACGCATATTTTTGCAACTATGCCCTTGGAACACACAGAAAGCTTGGAAACATATTAATTCGACTTGGAAAAATATATTTATTCCAATTGTAACTTTATCCCAGCAAAAACCCACTCTTTGCACCCTCCCCGACAGCATTTGCGAAAATGCGCTTTTCTCGCCGAGAAACGCATATTTTTGCAACTATGGTTTGGAACACACAGAAATGCTTGGAAACATATTAATTCGACTTAGAAAAATATATTTATTAAAATTTTACCTTTATCCCAGCAAAAGCCCACTCTTTGAACCCTCCCCGACAGCATTTTCGAAAATGCGCTTTTCTCGCCGAGAAACGCATATTTTTGCAACTATGGCTTGGAACACACAGAAATGCTTGGAAACATATTAATTCGACTTAGAAAAATATATTTGGTCCAATTGTGACTTAATCCCAGGAAAAGCCCACTCTTTGCACCCTCCCCGACAGCATTTGCGAAAATGCGCTTTTCTCGCCGAGAAACGCATATTTTTGCAACTATGGCTTGGAACACACAGAAATGCTTGGAAACATATTAATTCGACTTAGAAAAATATATTTATTCAAATTGTAAATTTATCCCAGCAAAAGCCCACTTTGCACCCTCCCCGACATGATTTTCGAAATGCGCTTTTCTCGCCGAGAAACGCATATTTTTTAAAACATGGCTTTGAACACACAGAAAAGCTTGGAAACATGCTAATTCGACTTGGAAAAATATATTTGGTCCAATTGTAACTTAATCCCAGCAAAAGCCCACTCTTTGCACCCTCCCCGACAGCATTTGCGAAAATGCGCTTTTCTCGCCGAGAAACGCATATTTTTGCAAACATGGCTTGGAACACACAGAAGTGCTTGGAAACATGCTAATTCGACTTAGAAAAATATATTTGGTCCAATTTTAACTTTATCCCAGCAAAAGGCCACTCTTTGAACCCTCCCCGACATGATTTGCGAAAATGCGCTTTTCTCGCCGAGAAACGCATATTTTTGCAACTATGGCTTGGAACACACAGAAACGCTTGGAAACATCCTGATTCGACTTGGAAAAATATCCAATTGTAACTAATCCCAGCAAAAGCCCACTCACCCTCCCCACGAGCATTTGCGAAAATGCGCTTTTCTGGAGAAACGCATATTTTTTAAAACATGGCTTTGAACACACAGAAATTATTGGAAACATATTAATTCGACTTAGAAAAATATATTTGTTCCAAATGTAACTTAATCCCAGCAAAAGACCACTTTTGAACCCTCCCCGACAGCATTTGCGAAAATGCGCTTTTCTCGCCGAGAAACGCATATTTTTGCAACTATGGCTTGGAACACACAGAAAAGCTTGGAAACATATTAATTGACTTAGAAAAATATATTTATTCAAATTTTAACCTTTATCCCAGCAAAAGCCCACTCTTTGAACCTCCCCGACAGCCTTTGCGAAAATGCGCTTTTCTCGCCGAGAAACGCATATTTTTGCAAACATGGCTTGGAACACACAGAAAAGGTTGGAAACATGCTGATTGACTTAGAAAAAATATATTTGGTCCAATTGTAACTTAATCCCAGCAAAAGCCCACTCTTTGCACCCTCCCCCAACCGAAAATGCCTTTTCTGACATATTTTTGCATTGCCTTGGAACACACAGAAAAGCTTGGAAAACATGCTAATTCGACTTGGAAAAAATATATTTGGTCCAATTGTAACTTTATCCCCAAAAGCAAGCCTCTCTTTGCACCCTCCCAACAGCATTTTCGAAAATGCGCTTTTCGCCGAGAAACGCATATTTTTGCAACTATGGCTTGAACACACAGAAATGCTTGGAAACATATTAATTGACTTAGAAAAATATATTTATTCCAATTTTACCTTATCCCAGCAAAAGCCCACTCTTTGAACCCTCCCGACAGCATTGCGAAAATGCGCTTTCTCGAGAAACGCATATTTTTGCAAACATGGCTTTGAACACACAAAAGCTTAGAAACATATTAATTCGACTAAGAAAAATATATTTATTCAAATTTTACTTTATCCCAGCAAAAGCCCACTTTTGAACCCTCCCCGACATGATTTATGAAAATGCGCTTTCTCGCCGAGAAACGCATATTTTTGCAACTATGGCTTGGAACACACAGAAATGCTTGGAAACATATTAATTCGACTTAGAAAAATATATTTATTCAAATTGTAACTTTTGATCCCAGCAAAAGCCCACTATTTTTAAAACATTTTGAACCAAGAAAAAGCTCCCTGACAGATTTGCCAATTGAAATGCGCCCACTCTTTGCACCCTCGCAGCGAGAAACGCTTATTTTTGCAACTATGCCTTTGGAACACACAGAAATGCTTGGAAACATTCTAATTCGACTTAGAAAAATATATTTGGTCCAATTTTACCTTTATCCCAGCAAAAGCCCACTTTTTGCACCCGTCCCGACAGCATTTGCGAAAATGCGCTTTTCTCGCCGAGAAACGCATATTTTTGCAAACATGGCTTTGAACACACAGAAAAGCTTGGAAACATGCTGATTCTGACTTAGAAAATATATTTGGTCCAATTGTAACTTTTATCCCAGCAAAAGCCACACTCTTTGAACCTCACACAAGCTTGACATGCTATTTTGGAAAAATATGTAAAAATGCGCCCTTTTTGCTCCCCAACATTTGCGAGAAACGCATATTTTTGCAAACATGGCTTTGAACACACAGAAATGCTTGGAAACATGCTAATTCGACTTAGAAAAATATATTTATTCCAATTTTACCTTTATCCCAGCAAAAGCCCACTCTTGAACCCTCCCCGACATGATTTTCGAAAATGCGCTTTTCTCGCCGAGAAACGCATATTTTTGCAACCATGGCTTGTAACACACAGAAATGCTTGGAAACATATTAATTCGACTTAGAAAAATATATTTATTCAAATTTACCTTTATCCCAGCAAAAGCCCACTCTTTGAACCCTCCCCGACAGCATTTGCGAAAATGCGTTTTCTCGCCGAGAAACGCATATTTTTGCAACATGGCTTTGAACACACAGAAAAGCTTGGAAACATGCTGATTCGACTTAGAAAAATATATTTGGTCCTATTTTAATTTATCCCAGCAAAAGCCCACCTTTTGCACCCTCCCGACAGCATTTTGCGCTTTTCTCGCCGAGAAACGCATATTTTTGCAAATGCCTTGAACACACAGAAAGCTTGGAAACATGCTAATTGACTTGGAAAAATATATTTGGTCCAATTGTAACTTTATCCCAGCAAAAGCCCTCTCTTTGCACCCTCCCCAACAGCATTTGCGAAAATGCGCTTTTCTCGCCGAGAAACGCATATTTTTGCAAACATGGCTTTGAACACACAGAAAAGCTTGGAAACATGCTGATTCGACTTAGAAAAATATATTTATTCAAATTTTACCTTTATCCCAGCAAAAGCCCACTCTTTGAACCATCCCCGACAGCATTTGCGAAAATGCGCTTTTCTCGCCGAGAAACGCATATTTTTGCAACTATGCCTTGGAACACACAGAAAAGCTTGGAAACATGCTAATTCGACTTGGAAAAATATATTTGGTCCAATTGTAACTTTATCCCAGCAAAAGCCCTCTCTTTGCACCCTCCCCAACAGCATTTGCGAAAATGCGCTTTTCTCGCCGAGAAACGCATATTTTTGCAAACATGGCTTTGAACACACAGAAATGCTTGGAAACATATTAATTCGACTTAGAAAAATATATTTATTTAAATTTTACCTTTATCCCAGCAAAAGCCCACTCTTTGAACCCTCCCCGACATGATTTTCGAAAATGCGCTTTTTCAAACATGGCTGGAACACAGAAATGCTTGGAAACATATTAATTCGACTTAGAAAATATATTTATTCAAATTTTTTACCTTATCCTAGCGAGAAACGCATGTTTTTTGCAAACATGGCTTTGAACACACAGAAAAGCTTGGAAACATGCTAAATCGAAATAGAAAAATATATTTCTTCCAATTGTACCTTTATCCCAGCAAAAGCCCACTCTTTGCACCCGTCCCGACAGCATTTGCGAAAATGCGCTTTTCTCGCCGAGAAACGCATATTTTTGCAAAAATGCCTTGGAACACACAGAAAAGCTTGGAAACATGCTAATTCGACTTAGAAAAATATATTTGGTCCAATTGTAACTTAATCCCAGCAAAAGCCCACTCTTTGCACCCTCCCCGACAGCATTTACGAAAATGCACTTTTTTCGCCGAGAAACGCATATTTTTGCAAACATGGCATTGAAAACAGAGAAAAGCTTGGAAACATGCTAATTCGAAATAGAAAAATATATTTGGTCCAATTGTAACTTTATCCCAGCAAAAGCCCACTCTTTGAACCCTCCCGACAGCATTTGCGAAAATGCGCTTTTCTCGCCGAGAAACGCATATTTTTGCGAAACTATGGCTTTGAACACACAGAAAAGCTTGGAAACATGCTGATTCGACTTAGAAAATATATTTGGTCCAATTGTAACTTAATCCCAGCAAAAGCCCACTCTTTGCACCCTCCCCGACAGCATTTGCGAAAATGCGCTTTTCTCGCCGAGAAACGCATATTTTTGCAACTATGCCTTGGAACACACAGAAAAGCTTGGAAACATGCTAATTCGACTTGGAAAAATATATTTGGTCCAATTGTAACTTTATCCCAGCAAAAGCCCACTCTTTGCACCCTCCCCGACAGCATTTGCGAAAATGCGCTTTTCTCGCCGAGAAACGCACATTTTTAAAACATGGCTTTGAACACACAGAAAAGCTTGGAAACATGCTGATTCGACTTAGAAAAATATATTTGGTCCAATTGTAACTTAATCCCAGCAAAAGCCCACTCTTTGCACCCTCCCCGACAGCATTTGCGAAAATGCGCTTTTCTCGCCGAGAAACGCATATTTTTGCAACTATGCCTTGGAACACACAGAAAAGCTTGGAAACATGCTAATTCGACTTGGAAAAATATATTTGGTCCAATTGTAACTTTATCCCAGCAAAAGCCCACTCTTTGAACCCTCCCCGACATGATTTTCGAAAATGCGCTTTTCTCGCCGAGAAACGCATATTTTTGCAAACATGGCTTTGAACACACAGAAATGCTTGGAAACATATTAATTCGACTTAGAAAAATATATTTATTCAAATTTTACCTTTATCCCAGCAAAAGCCCACTCTTTGAACCCTCCCCGACAGCATTTGCGAAAATGCGCTTTTCTCGCCGAGAAACGCATATTTTTGCAAACATGGCTTTGAACACACAGAAATGCTTGGAAACATATTAATTCGACTTAGAAAAATATATTTATTCAAATTTTACCTTTATCCCAGCAAAAGCCCACTCTTTGAACCCTCCCCGACAGCATTTGCGAAAATGCGCTTTTCTCGCCGAGAAACGCATATTTTTTAAAACATGGCTTTGAACACACAGAAAAGCTTGGAAACATGCTGATTCGACTTAGAAAAATATATTTGGTCCTATTGTAACTTAATCCCAGCAAAAGCCCACTCTTTGCACCCTCCCCGACAGCATTTGCGAAAATGCGCTTTTCTCGCCGAGAAACGCATATTTTTGCAACTATGCCTTGGAACACACAGAAAAGCTTGGAAACATGCTAATTCGACTTGGAAAAATATATTTGGTCCAATTGTAACTTTATCCCAGCAAAAGCCCACTCTTTGAACCCTCCCCGACAGCATTTGCGAAAATGCGCTTTTCGCCGAGAAACGCATATTTTTGCAACATGGCTTGAACACACAGAAAAGCTTGGAAACATGCTAATTCGACTTAGAAAAATATATTTGGTCCAATTGTAACTTAATCCCAGCAAAAGCCCACTTTTGCACCCTCCCCACAGCATTTGCGAAAATGCGCTTTTCTCGCCGAGAAACGAATGCATATTTTTGCAAACATGGCTTGGAACACACAGAAAAGCTTGGAAACATGCTTAATTCGACTTAGAAAATATATTTATTCCAATTTAACTTTATCACAGCAAAAGCCCACTCTTTGAACCCTCCCCGACAGCATTTGCGAAAATGCGCTTTTCTCGCCGAGAAACGCATATTTTTGAAAACATGGCTTTGAACACACAGAAATGCTTGGAAACATGCTAATTCGACTTAGAAAAATATATTTATTCCAATTGTAACTTAATCCCAGCAAAAGGCCACTCTTTGAACCCTCCCGACAGATTTGCAAAAATGCGCTTTTCTCGCCGAGAAACGCATATTTTTGCAACTATGGCTTGGAACACACAGATATGCTTGGAAACATGCTTATTCGACTTAGAAAAATATATTTGTTCCAATTGTAACTTTATCCCAGCATATGCCCACTCTTTGCACCCTCCCCCGACAGCATTTGCGAAAATGCGCTTTTCTCGCCGAGAAACGCATATTTTTGCAACCATGGCTTTGAACACACAGAAAAGCTTGGAAACATGCTGATTCGACTTAGAAAAATATATTTGGTCCAATTTTAACTTTATCCCAGCAAAAGCCCACTCTTTCAACCCTCCCGACAGATTTGCGAAAATGCTCTTTTCTCGCCGAGAAACGCATATTTTTGCAACTATGGCTTGGAACACACAGAAAAGCTTGGAAACATGATAATTCGACTTGGAAAAATATATATGGTGCAATTGTAACTTTATCCCAGCAAAAGCCCACTCTTTGCACCCTCCCCGACAGCATTTGCGAAATGCGCTTTTCTCGCCGAGAAACGCATATTTTTGCAAACATGGCTTTGAACACACAGAAAAGCTTGGAAACATGCTGATTCGACTTAGAAAAATATATTTGGTCCAATTGTAACTTAATCCCAGCAAAAGCCCACTCTTTGAACCCTCCCCGACAGCATTTGCGAAAATGCGCTTTTCTCGCCGAGAAACGCATATTTTTGCAACTATGCCTTGGAACACACAGAAAAGCTTGGAAACATGCTAATTCGACTTGGAAAAATATATTTGGTCCAATTTTAACTTTATCCCAGCAAAAGGCCACTCTTTAAACCCTCCCCCAACAGCATTTGCGAAATGCGCTTTTCTCGCCGAGAAACGCATATTTTTGCAAAACATGGCTTTGAACACACAGAAAAGCTTGTAAACATGCTAATTCGACTTTTAAAATTATATTTTTTCCAATTTTAACTTTATCCCAGCAAAAGCCCACTCTTTGCACCCTCCCCGACAGCATTTGCGAAAATGCGCTTTTCTCGCCGAGAAACGCATATTTTTGCAACTATGCCTTGGAACACACAGAAAAGCTTGGAAACATGCTAATTCGACTTAGAAAAATATATTTATCCAATTGTAACTTTATCCCAGCAAAAGCCCACTCTTTGAACCCTCCCCGACAGCATTTGCGAAAATGCGCTTTTCTCGCCGAGAAACGCATATTTTTGCAACCATGGCTTTGAACACACAGAAAAGCTTGGAAACATGCTAATTCGACTTGGAAAAATATATTTGGTCCAATTGTAACTTATCCCAGCAAAAGCCCACTCTTTGAACCCTCCCCGACAGCATTTTCGAAAATGCGCTTTTTCTCGCCGAGAAACGCATATTTTTGCAACATGGCTTGAACACACAGAAAAGCTTGGAAACATGCTAATTCGACTTGGAAAAATATATTTGGTCCAATTTTAACTTTATCCCAGCAAAAGCCCACTCTTTGAACCCTCTCCGACATGATTTGCGAAAATGCGCTTTTCTCGCCGAGAAACGCATATTTTTTCAAACATGGCTTTGAACACACAGAAAAGCTTGGAAACATGCTAATTCGACTTGGAAAAATATATTTGGTCCAATTGTAACTTAATCCCAGCAAAAGCCCACTCTTTGCACCCTCCCCGACAGCATTTGCGAAAATGCGCTTTTCTCGCCGAGAAACGCATATTTTTGCAACTATGCCTTGGAACACACAGAAAAGCTTGGAAACATGCTAATTCGACTTGGAAAAATATATTTGGTCCAATTGTAACTTTATCCCAGCAAAAGCCCACTCTTTGCACCCTCCCCGACAGCATTTGCGAAAATGCGCTTTTCTCGCCGAGAAACGCATATTTTTAAAAACATGGCTTTGAACACACAGAAAAGCTTGGAAACATGCTGATTCGACTTAGAAAAATATATTTGGTCCAATTGTAACTTAATCCCAGCAAAAGCCCACTCTTTGCACCCTCCCCGACAGCATTTGCGAAAATGCGCTTTTCTCGCCGAGAAACGCATATTTTTGCAACTATGCCTTGGAACACACAGAAAAGCTTGGAAACATGCTAATTCGACTTGGAAAAATATATTTGGTCCAATTGTAACTTTATCCCAGCAAAAGCCCACTCTTTGCACCCTCCCCGACAGCATTTGCGAAAATGCGCTTTTCTCGCCGAGAAACGCATATTTTTGCAAACATGGCTTTGAACACACAGAAAAGCTTGGAAACATGCTGATTCGACTTAGAAAAATATATTTGGTCCAATTGTAACTTAATCCCAGCAAAAGCCCACTCTTTGCACCCTCCCCGACAGCATTTGCGAAAATGCGCTTTTCTCGCCGAGAAACGCATATTTTTGCAACTATGGCTTGGAACACACAGAAATGCTTGGAAACATATTAATTCGACTTAGAAAAATATATTTGGTCCAATTTTAACTTTATCCCAGCAAAAGCCCACTCTTTGCACCCTTCCCGACAGCATTTGCGAAAATGCGCTTTTCTCGCCGAGAAACGCATATTTTTGCAAACATGGCTTGGAACACACAGAAAAGCTTGGAAACATGCTGATTCGACTTAGAAAAATATATTTATTCAAATTTTACCTTTATCCCAGCAAAAGCCCACTCTTTGAACCCTCCCCGACAGCATTTGCGAAATTGCGCTTTTCTCGCCGAGAAACGCATATTTTTGCAAACATGGCTTGGAACACACAGAAAAGCTTGGAAACATGCTGATTCGACTTAGAAAAATATATTTGGTCCAATTGTAACTTAATCCCAGCAAAAGCCCACTCTTTGCACCCTTCCCGACAGCATTTGCGGTAATGCGCTTTTCTCGCCGAGAAACGCATATTTTTGCAAACATGGCTTGGAACACACAGAAAAGCTTGGAAACATGCTGATTCGATTTAGAAAATTATATTTGGTCCAATTGTAACTTAATCCCAGCAAAAGCCCACTCTTTGCACCCTCCCCGACAGCATTTGCGAAAATTCGCTTTTCTCGCCGAGAAACGCATATTTTTAAAAACATGGCTTGGAACACACAGAAAAGCTTCGAAAAATGCTAATTAGACTTGGAAAAATATATTTGGTCCAATTGTAACTTTTTCCCAGCAAAAGCCCACTCTTTGCACCCTCCCCGACAGCATTTGCGAAAAATCGCTTTTCTCGCCGAGAAACGCATATTTTTTCAAACATGGCTTTGAACACACAGAAAAGCTTGGAAACATGCTGATTCGACTTGGAAAAATATATTTGGTCCAATTGTAACTTAATCCCAGCAAAAGCCCACTCTTTGCACCCTCCCCGACAGCATTTGCGAAAATGCGCTTTTCTCGCCGAGAAACGCATATTTTTGCAAATATGGCTTGGAACACACAGAAAAGCTTGGAAACATGCTAATTCGACTTAGAAAAATATATTTGGTCCAATTTTAACTTTATCCCAGCAAAAGCCCACTCTTTGAACCCTCCCCGACAGCATTTGCGAAAATGCGCTTTTCTCGCCGAGAAACGCATATTTTTTAAAAACATGGCTTTGAACACACAGAAAAGCTTGGAAACATGCTGATTCGACTTAGAAAAATATATTTGGTCCAATTGTAACTTAATCCCAGCAAAAGCCCACTCTTTGCACCCTCCCCGACAGCATTTGCGAAAATGCGCTTTTCTCGCCGAGAAACGCATATTTTTGCAACTATGCCTTGGAACACACAGAAAAGCTTGGAAACATGCTAATTCGACTTGGAAAAATATATTTGGTCCAATTGTAACTTTATCCCAGCAAAAGCCCTCTCTTTGCACCCTCCCCAACAGCATTTGCGAAAATGCGCTTTTCTCGCCGAGAAACGCATATTTTTGCAAACATGGCTTTGAACACACAGAAATGCTTGGAAACATATTAATTCGACTTAGAAAAATATATTTATTCAAATTTTACCTTTATCCCAGCAAAAGCCCACTCTTTGAACCCTCCCCGACAGCATTTGCGAAAATGCGCTTTTCTCGCCGAGAAACGCATATTTTTGCAACCATGGCTTTGAACAAACAGAAAAGCTTGGAAACATGCTGTTTCGACTTAGAAAAATATATTTGGTCCAATTTTTGCTTTATCCCAGCAAAAGCCCACTCTTTGAACCCTCCCCGACAGCATTTGCGAAAATGCGCTTTTCTCAGAAAACGCATATTTTTGCAACATGGCTTTGAACACACAGAAAAGCTTGGAAACATGCTAATTCGACTTAGAAAATATATTTGGTCCAATTGTAACTTTATCCCAGCAAAAGCCCACTCTTTGAACCCTCCCCGACAGCATTTGCGAAAATGCGCTTTTCTCGCCGAGAAACGCATATTTTTGCAACTATGGCTTTGAACACACAGAAAAGCTTGGAAACATGCTAATTCGACTTGGAAAAATATATTTGGTCCAATTGTAACTTTATCCCAGCAAAAGCCCACTCTTTGAACCCTCCCCGACAGCATTTGCGAAAATGCGCTTTTCTCGCCGAGAAACGCATATTTTTGCAAACATGGCTTTGAACACACAGAAAAGCTTGGAAACATGCTGATTCGACTTAGAAAAATATATTTGGTCCAATTGTAACTTAATCCCAGCAAAAGCCCACTCTTTGCACCCTCCCCGACAGCATTTGCGAAAATGCGCTTTTCTCGCCGAGAAACGCATATTTTTGCAAACTATGGCTTGAACACACAGAAATGCTTGGAAACATGCTAATTCGACTTGGAAAATATATTTGGTCCAATTTTAACTTTATCCCAGCAAAAGCCCACTCTTTGAACCCTCCCCGACAGCATTTGCGAAAATGCGCTTTTCTCGCCGAGAAACGCATATTTTTAAAAACATGGCTTTGAACACACAGAAAAGCTTGGAAACATGCTGATTCGACTTAGAAAAATATATTTGGTCCAATTGTAACTTAATCCCAGCAAAAGCCCACTCTTTGCACCCTCCCCGACAGCATTTGCGAAAATGCGCTTTTCTCGCCGAGAAACGCATATTTTTGCAACTATGCCTTGGAACACACAGAAAAGCTTGGAAACATGCTAATTCGACTTGGAAAAATATATTTGGTCCAATTGTAACTTTATCCCAGCAAAAGCCCACTCTTTGCACCCTCCCCGACAGCATTTGCGAAAATGCGCTTTTCTCGCCGAGAAACGCACATTTTTAAAAACATGGCTTTGAACACACAGAAAAGCTTGGAAACATGCTGATTCGACTTAGAAAAATATATTTGGTCCAATTGTAACTTAATCCCAGCAAAAGCCCACTCTTTGCACCCTCCCCGACAGCATTTGCGAAAATGCGCTTTTCTCGCCGAGAAACGCATATTTTTGCAACTATGGCTTGGAACACACAGAAACGCTTGGAAACATGCTGATTCGACTTGGAAAAATATATTTGGTCCAATTGTAACTTAATCACAGCAAAAGCCCACTCTTTGCACCCTCCCCGACAGCATTTGCGAAAATGCGCTTTTCTCGCCGAGAAACGCATATTTTTGCAACTATGGCTTTGAACACACAGAAAAGCTTGGAAACATGCTAATTCGACTTAGAAAAATATATTTGGTCCAATTGTAACTTAATCCCAGCAAAAGCCCACTCTTTGCACCCTCCCCGACAGCATTTGCGAAAATGCGCTTTTCTCGCCGAGAAACGCATATTTTTGCAACTATGGCTTGGAACACACAGAAATGCTTGGAAACATATTAATTCGACTTAGAAAAATATATTTGGTCCAATTTTAACTTTATCCCAGCAAAAGGCCACTCTTTGAACCCTCCCCGACAGCATTTGCGAAATGCGCTTTTCGCCGAGAAACGCATATTTTTGCAACTATGGCTTGGAACACACAGAAATGCTTGGAAACATATTAATTCGACTTAGAAAAATACATTTTGTCCAATTGTAACTTAATCCCAGCAAAAGCCCACTCTTTACACCCTCCCCGACAGCATTTGCGAAAATGCGCTTTTGTCGCCGAGAAACGCATATTTTTGCAAACATGGCTTGGAACACACAGAAGAGCTTGGAAACATGCTAATTCGACTTAGAAAAAACATATTTGGTCCAATTGTGACTTAATCCCAGCATAAGCCCACTCTTTGAACCCTCCCCGACAGCATTTGCGAAAATGCGCTTTTTTCGCCGAGAAACGCATATTTTTAAAAACATGGCTTTGAACTCACAGAAAAGCTTGGAAACATGCTAATTCGACTTTAAAAAATATATTTGGTCCAATTGTAACTTAATCCCAGCAAAAGCCCACTCTTTGAACCCTCCCCGACAGCATTTGCCGAAATGCGCTTTTCTCGACGAGAAACGCATATTTTTGCATTCATGGCTTGGAACACACAGAATAGCTTGGAAACATGCTAATTCGACTTAGAAAATATATTTGGTCCAATTTAACTTTATCCCAGCAAAAGCCCACTCTTTGAACCCTCCCCGACAGCATTTGCGAAAATGCGCTTTTCTCGCCGAGAAACGCATATTTTTGCAACTATGGCTTTGAACACACAGAAATGCTTGGAAACATATTAATTCAACTTAGAAAAATATATTTATTCCAATTTTAACTTTATCCCAGCAAAAGCCCACTCTTTGAACCCTCCCGACAGCATTTGCGAAATGCGCTTTTCTCGCCGAGAAACGCATATTTTTGCAACATGGCTTTGAACACACAGAAATGCTTGGAAACATGCTAATTCGACATAGAAAAATATTTTTGGTCCTATTGTAACTTTATCCCAGCATAAGGCCTCTCTTTGAACCCTCCCCGACATCTTTTGCGAAAATGCGCTTTTCTCGCCGAGAAACGCATATTTTTTAAAAACATGGCTTTGAACACACAGAAAAGCTTGGAAACATGCTAATTCGACTTAGAAAAATATATTTGGTCCAATTGTAACTTTATCCCAGCAAAAGCCCACTCTTTGAACCCTCCCGACAGCATTTGCGAAAATGCGCTTTTCTCGCCGAGAAACGCATATTTTTGCAACTATGGCTTGGAACACACAGAAACGCTTGGAAACATGCTGATTCGACTTGGAAAAATATATTTGGTCCAATTGTAACTTTATCCCAGCAAAAGCCCACTCTTTGAACCCTCCCCGACAGCATTTGCGAAAATGCGCTTTTCTCGCCGAGAAACGCATATTTTTGCAAACTTGGCTTGGAACACACAGAAATGCTTGGAAACATGCTAATTCGACTTACAAAAATATATTTATTCAAATTTTACCTTTATTCCAGCAAAAGCCCACTCTTTGAACCCTCCCCGACAGCATTTGCGAAAATGCGCTTTTCTCGCCGAGAAACGCATATTTTTGCAACTATGGCTTGGAACACACAGAAAAGCTTGGAAACATGCTAATTCGACTTGGAAAAATATATTTGGTCCAATTGTAACTTAATCCCAGCAAAAGCCCACTCTTTGAACCCTCCCCGACAGCATTTGCGAAAATGCGCTTTTCTCGCCGAGAAACGCATATTTTTGTAACATGGCTTGGAACACACAGAAATGCTTGGAAACATATTAATTCGAATTAGAAAAATATATTTGGTCCAATTGTAACTTAATCCCTGCAAAAGGCCATTCTTTGAACCCTCCCCGACAGTATTTGCGAAAATGCGCTTTTCTCGCCGAGAAACGCATATTTTTGCAACCATTCTTGGAACACACAGAAATGCTTGGAAACATATTAATTCGACTTAGAAAAATATATTTATTCCAATTTTAACTTAATCCCAGCAAAAGGCCACTCTTTGAACCCTCCCCGACAGCATTTGCGAAAATGCGCTTTTCTCGCCGAGAAACGCATATTTTTGCAAACATGTCTTGGAACACACAGAGAAGATTGGAAACATGCTAATTCGACTTGGAAAAATATATTTGGTCCAATTTTAACTTAATCCCAGCGAAAGCCCACTCTTTGAACCCTCCCCGACAGCATTTGCGAAAATGCGCTTTTCTCGCCGAGAAACGCATATTTTTTGCAAACATGGCTTGGAACACACATAAAAGCTTGGAAACATATTAATTCGACTTAGAAAAATACATTTGGTCCAATTGTAACTTTATCCCAGCAAAAGCCCACTCTTTGCACCCTCCCCGACAGCATTTGCGAAAATGCGCTTTTCTCGCCGAGAAACGCATATTTTTGCAAACATGGCTTGGAACACACAGAAAAGCTTGGAAACATGCTAATTCGACTTAGAAAAATATATTTGGTCCAATTGTAACTTAATCCCAGCAAAAGCCCACTCTTTGCACCCTCCCCGACAGCATTTGCGAAAATGCGCTTTTCTCGCCGAGAAACGCATATTTTTGCAACTATGGCTTGGAACACACAGAAATGCTTGGAAACATGCTAATTCGACTTAGAAAAATATATTTATTCAAATTTTACCTTTATCCCAGCAAAAGCCCACTCTTTGAACCCTCCCCGACAGCATTTGCGAAAATGCGCTTTTCTCGCCGAGAAACGCATATTTTTTAAAACATGGCTTTGAACACACAGAAAAGCTTGGAAACATGCTGATTCGACTTAGAAAAATATATTTGGTCCAATTGTAACTTAATCCCAGCAAAAGCCCACTCTTTGAACCCTCCCCGACAGCATTTGCGAAAATGCGCTTTTCTCGCCGAGAAACGCATATTTTTGCAAACATGGCTTGGAACACACAGAAAAGCTTGGAAACATGCTAATTCGACTTGGAAAAATATATTTGGTCCAATTGTAACTTTATCCCAGCAAAAGCCCACTCTTTGAACCCTCCCCGACAGCATTTGCGAAAATGCGCTTTTCTCGCCGAGAAACGCATATTTTTGCAAACATGGCTTGGAACACACAGAAAAGCTTGGAAACATGCTGATTCGACTTAGAAAAATATATTTGGTCCAATTGTAACTTAATCCCAGCAAAAGCCCACTCTTTGAACCCTCCCCGACAGCATTTGCGAAAATGCGCTTTTCTCGCCGAGAAACGCATATTTTTGCAACTATGGCTTGGAACACACAGAAATGCTTGGAAACATATTAATTCGACTTAGAAAAATATATTTATTCAAATTTTACCTTTATCCCAGCAAAAGCCCACTCTTTGAACCCTCCCCGACAGCATTTGCGAAAATGCGCTTTTCTCGCCGAGAAACGCATATTTTTGCAAACATGGCTTGGAACACACAGAAGTGCTTGGAAACATGCTAATTCGACTTAGAAAAATATATTTGGTCCAATTTTAACTTTATCCCAGCAAAAGCCCACTCTTTGCACCCTCCCCGACAGCATTTGCGAAAATGCGCTTTTCTCGCCGAGAAACGCATATTTTTGCAAACATGGCTTGGAACACACAGAAGAGCTTGGAAACATGCTAATTCGTCTCGGAAAAATGTATTTGGTCCAATTGTAACTTAATCCCAGCAAAAGCCCACTCTTTGAACCCTCCCCGACAGCATTTGCGAAAATGCGCTTTTTTCGCCGAGAAACGCATATTTTTGCAAACATGGCTTTGAACTCACAGAAAAGCTTGGAAACATGCTGATTCGACTTAGAAAAAACATATTTGGTCCATTTGTGACTTAATCCCATCATAAACCCACTCTTTGAACCCTCCCCGACAGCATTTGCGAAAATGCGCTTTTTTCGCCGAGAAACGCATATGTTTAAAAACATGGCTTTGAACTCACAGAAAAGCTTGTAAACATGCTAATTCGACTTAAAAAATATATTTGGTCCAATTGTAACTTTATCCCAGCAAAAGCCCACTCTTTGAACCCTCCCCGACAGCATTTGCGAAAATGCGCTTTTCTCGCCGAGAAACGCATATTTTTGCAAACATGGCTTTGAACACACAGAAAAGCTTGGAAACATGCTAATTCGACTTAGAAAATATATTTGGTCCAATTGTAACTTAATCCCAGCAAAAGCCCACTCTTTGAACCCTCCCCGACAGCATTTGCGAAAATGCGCTTTTCTCGCCGAGAAACGCATATTTTTGCAACTATGCCTTGGAACACACAGAAAAGCTTGGAAACATGCTAATTCGACTTGGAAAAATATATTTGGTCCAATTGTAACTTTATCCCAGCAAAAGCCCACTCTTTGAACCCTCCCCGACAGCATTTGCGAAAATGCGCTTTATTCGCCGAGAAACGCATATTTTTAAAAACATGGCTTTGAACACACAGAAATGCTTGGAAACATGCTAATTCGACTTAGAAAAATATATTTGGTCCAATTGTAACTTAATCCCAGCAAAAGCCCACTCTTTGAACCCTCTCCGACAGCATTTGCGAAAATGCGCTTTTCTCGCCGAGAAACGCATATTTTTGCAAACATGGCTTGGAACACACAGAAAAGCTTGGAAACATGCTAATTCGACTTAGAAAAATATATTTGGTCCAATTGTAACTTAATCCCAGCAAAAGCCCACTCTTTGAACCCTCCCCGACAGCATTTGCGAAAATGCGCTTTCTTCGCCGAGAAACGCATATTTTTGCAAACATGGCTTGGAACACACAGAAAAGCTTGGAAACATGCTAATTCGACTTAGAAAAATATATTTGGTCCAATTTTAACTTTATCCCAGCAAAAGGCCACTCTTTGAACCCTCCCCGACAGCATTTGCGAAAATGCGCTTTTCTCGCCGAGAAACGCATATTTTTGCAAACATGGCTTGGAACACACAGAAAAGCTTGGAAACATGCTGATTCGACTTAGAAAAATATATTTGGTCCAATTGTAACTTAATCCCAGCAAAAGCCCACTCTTTGAACCCTCCCCGACAGCATTTGCGAAAATGCGTTTTTCTCGCCGAGAAACGCATATTTTTGCAAACATGGCTTGGAACACACAGAAAAGCTTGGAAACATGCTGATTCGACTTAGAAAAATATATTTGGTCCAATTGTAACTTAATCCCAGCAAAAGCCCACTCTTTGAACCCTCCCGACAGCATTTGCGAAAATGCGCTTTTCGCCGAGAAACGCATATTTTTGCAAAAACATGGCTTGGAACACACAGAAAAGATTTTAAACATTCTAATTCGACTTTGAATAATATATTTTGTTCATTTGTAACTTTATCCCAGCAAAAGCCCACTCTTTGAACCCTCCCCGACAGCATTTGCGAAATGCGCTTTTCTCGCCGAGAAACGCATGTTTTTGCAAACTTGGCTTGGAACACACAGAAAAGCTTGGAAACATGCTTATTCGACTTAGAAAAATACATTTGGTCCAATTTTAACTTATCCCAGCAAAAGCCCACTCTTTGAACCCTCCCCGACAGCATTTGCGAAAATGCGCCTTTTTCGCCGAGAAACGCATATTATTGCAAAACATGGCTTTGAACACACAGAAAAGCTTGGAAACATGTTGATTCGACTGAGAAAAATAAATTTGGTCCAATTTTTACTTAATCCAAGCAAAAGCCCACTCTTTTGAACCCTCCCCCGACAGCATTAGCGAAAATGCGCTTTTCTCGCCGAGAAACGCATATTTTTGCAACTATGGGTTGGAACACACAGAAAAGCTTGGAAACATGCTAATTGACTTGGAAAATATATTTGGTCAAATTTTGACTTTATCCCAGCAAAAGCCCACTCTTTGAACCCTCCCCAACAGCATTTGCGAAAATGCGCTTTTCTCGCCAAGAAACGCATATTTTTGCAACCATGGCGTGGAACACACAGAAATGCTTGGAAACATATTAATTCGACTTAGAAAATTTTATTTATTCAAATTTTACCTTTATCCCAGCAAAAGCCCACTCTTTGAACCCTCCCCGACAGCATTTGCGAAAATGCGCTTTTCTCGCCGAGAAACGCATATTTTTGCAAAAATGGCTTGGAACACACAGAAATGCTTGGAAACATATAAATTGACTTAGAAAATATATTTTTTCCAATTTTACCTTTATCCCACCAAAAGCCCACTCTTTGAACCCTCGCCGACAGCATTTGCGAAATGCGCTTTTCTCGCCGAGAAACGCATATTTTTAAAACATGGCTTAAAAGCCCACTCTTTGCACCCTCCCCGACAGCATTTGCGAAATGCGCTTTTTTCGCCGAGAAACGCATATTTTTATTTATTCAAAAAAACATGGCTTTGAACACACAGAAAAGCTTGGAAACATGCTGATTCGACTTAGAAAAATATATTTGGTCCAATTGTAACTTAATCCCAGCAAAAGCCCACTCTTTGAACCTCCCGACAGCATTTGCGAAAATGCGCTTTTCTCGCGAGAAACGCATATTTTTGCAACTATGCCTTGGAACACACAGAAAAGCTTGGAAACATGCTAATTCCACTTGGAAAATATATTTGGTCCAATTGTAACTTTATCCCAGCAAAAGCCCACTCTTTGAACCCTCCCCGACAGCATTTGCGAAAATGCGCTTTTTCTCGCCGAGAAACGCATATTTTTGCAACTATGGCTTGGAACACACAGAAAAGCATGGAAACATCCTAATTCGACTTAGAAAGATATATTTATCCAATTGTAACTTAATCCAGCAAAAGCCCACTCTTTGAACCCTCCCCCGACAGCATTTGCGAAAAATGCGCTTTTCTCGCCGAGAAACGCATATTTTTGCAACTATGGCTTGGAACACACAGAAATGCTTGGAAACATATTAATTCGACTTAGAAAAATATATTTATTCAAATTTTACCTTTATCCCAGCAAAAGCCCACTCTTTGAACCCTCCCCGACATGATTTTCGAAAATGCGCTTTTCTCGCCGAGAAACGCATATTTTTGCAACTATGGCTTGGAACACACAGAAAAGCTTGGAAACATATTAATTCGACTTAGAAAAATATATTTATTCAAATTTTACCTTTATCCCAGCAAAAGCCCACTCTTTGAACCCTCCCCGACAGCATTTGCGAAAATGCGCTTTTCGCCGAGAAACGCATATTTTTGCAAAACTATGGCTTGAACACACAGAAAAGCTTGGAAACATGCTGATTCGACTTGAAAAATATATTTGGTCCAATTGTAACTTAATCCCAGCAAAAGCCCACTCTTTGAACCCTCCCCGACAGATTTGCGAAAATGCGCTTTTCTCGCCGAGAAACGCATATTTTTGCAAACTATGGCTTAGAACACACAGAAAAGCTTGGAAACATGCTAATTCGACTTAGAAAAATATATTTGGTCCAATTTTACCTTTATCCCAGCAAAAGCCCACTCTTTGAACCCTCCCGACAGCATTTGCGAAATGCGCTTTTCTCGCGAGAAACGCATATTTTTGCAAACATGGCTTGGAACACACAGAAAGCTTGGAAACATGCTAATTCGACTTAGAAAAATATATTTGGTCCAATTGTAACTTTATCCCAGCAAAAGCCCACTCTTTGAACCCTCCCCGACAGCATTTTCGAAATGCGCTTTTCTCGCCGAGAAACGCATATTTTTGCAAACATGGCTTTGAACGCACAGAAATGCTTGGAAACATGCTAATTCGACTTAGAAAAATATATTTATTCAAATTTTACCTTTATCCCAGCAAAAGCCCACTCTTTGAACCCTCCCCGACAGCATTTGCGAAATTGCGCTTTTCTCGCCGAGAAACGCATATTTTTGCAAACATGGCTTGGAACACACAGAAAAGCTTGGAAACATGCTAATTCGACTTAGAAAAAACATATTTGGTCCAATTGTAACTTTATCCCAGCAAAAGCCCACTCTTTGAACCCTCCCCGACAGCATTTGCGAAAAATGCGCTTTTCTCACGAGAAACGCATATTTTTTAAAACATTGCTTTGTACACACAGAAAAGCTTGGAAACATGCTGATTCGACTTGGAAAATATATTTGGTCCAATTGTAACTTAATCCCAGCAAAAGCCCACTTTGCACCCTCCCGACAGCATTTGCGAAAATGCGCTTTTCTCGCCGAGAAACGCATATTTTTGCAACTATGCCTTGGAACACACAGAAACGCTTGGAAACATGCTAATTGACTTGGAAAAATATATTTGGTCCAATTGTAACTTAATCCCAGCAAAAGCCCACTCTTTGCACCTCCCGACAGCATTTGCGAAATGCGCTTTTCTCTTCACGAGAAACGATATTTTTGCAAACATGGCTTTGAACACACAGAAATGCTTGGAAACATGCTGATTCGACTTAGAAAAATATATTTATTCCAATTGTAATCTCAATCCCAGCAAAAAGCACACTTTGAACCCTCCCCCGACAGCATTTGCGAAAATGAGCTTGTCTCGCCGAGAAACGCATATTTTTGCAAATATGCCTTTGAACACACAGAAAAGCTTGGAAACATGATAATTCTACTTTGAAAAATATATTTTGTCCAATTTTAACTTTATCCCAGCAAAAGCCCACTTTTTTGCACCCTCCCCGACAGCATTTGCGAAATGCGCTTTTCTCGCCGAGAAACGCATATTTTTAAAAACATGGCTTTGAACACACACAAAAGCTTGAAACATGCTGATTCGACTTAGAAAAATATATTTGGTCCAATTGTAACTTAATCCCAGCAAAAGCACACTTTTGCACCCTCCCCGACAGCATTTGCGAAATGCGCTTTCTCACGAAAACGCATATTTTTGCAACTATGCCTTGGAACACACAGAAAGCTTGGAAACATGCTAATTCGACTTGGAAAATATATTTGGTCCAATTGTAACTTTATCCCAGCAAAAGCCCTCTTTGCACCTCCCCAACAGCATTTATAAAATGCGCTTTTTCTCACGAGAAACGCATATTATTGCAAACATGGCTTTGAACACACAGAAATGCTTGGAAACATATTGATTCGACTTAGAAAAATATATTTATTCAAATTTTACCTTTATCCCAGCAAAAGCCCACTTTTGAACCCTCCCCGACATGATTTTCTAAAATGCGCTTTTCGCCGAGAAACGCATATTTTTGCAACTATGGCTGGAACACACAGAAAAGCTTGGAAATATATTAATTGACTTAGAAAAATATATTTATTCAAATTTTAACCTTATCCCAGCAAAAGCCCACTCTTTGAACCCTCCGACAGCATTTGTTAAAATGCGCTTTTCGCCGAGAAACGTATATTTTTTAAAACTATGGCTTTGAACACACAGAAAAGCTTGGAAACATGCTGATTTGACTTAGAAAAATATATTTGGTCCTATTGTAACTTAATCACAGCAAAAGCCCACTCTTTGCACCCCCCGACAGCATTTGCGAAATGCGTTTTCTCGCCGAGAAACGCATATTTTTGCAACTATGCCTTGGAACACACAGAAAAGCTTGGAAACATGCTAATTCGACTGGAAAAATATATTTGGTCCAATTGTAACTTTATCCCAGCAAAAGCCCACTCTTTGAACCCTCCCCGACAGCATTTGCGAAAATGCGCTTTTCTCGCCGAGAAACGCATATTTTTTAAAACATGGCTTTGAACACACAGAAAAGCTTGGAAACATGCTGATTCGACTTAGAAAAATATATTTGGTCCAATTGTAACTTAATCCCAGCAAAAGCCGACTCTTTGCACCATCCCCGACAGCATTTGCGAAAATGCGCTTTTTGGCCGAGGAAACGCATATTTTTGCAACATGCCTTGGAACACACAGAAAAGCTTGGAAACATGCTAATTCGACTTTGAAAAATATATTTGGTCCAATTGTAACTTCCTCCCAGCAAAGTCCACTTCACCCTCCCCCGACAGCATTTGGCAAATGCTTTTCTTCACGAGAAACGATATTTTTGCAACTATGCCTTAGAACACACAGAAAAGCTTGGAAACATGCTAATTCCACTTGGAAAATATATTTTGTCCAATTGTGACTTACTACAAAGCCCACTCTTTGCACCTCCTCGACAGCATTTCATAAATGCGCTTTTCTCGCCGAGAAACGCATATTTTTGCAAACATGGCTTGGAACACACAGTATGCTTTGAAACATGCTAATTCGACTTAGAAAAATATATTTGGTCCAATTTTAACTTTATCCCAGCAAAAGCCCACTCTTTGAACCCTCCCCGACAGATTTGTGAAAATGCGCTTTTCTCGCCGAGAAACGCATATTTTTGCAACCATGGCTTGGAACACACAGAAATGCTTGGAAACATGCTAATTCGACTTAGAAAAATATATTTGGTCCAATTTTAACTTTATCCCAGCAAAAGCCCACTCTTTGAACCCTCCCCGACAGCATTTGCGAAAATGCGCTTTTCTCGCCGAGAAACGCATATTTTTGCAACTATGCCTTGGAACACACAGAAAAGCTTGGAAACATGCTAATTCGACTTAGAAAAATATATTTGGTCCAATTTTAACTTTATCCCAGCAAAAGCCCACTCTTTGAACCCTCCCCGACAGCATTTGCGAAAATGCGCTTTTCTCGCCGAGAAACGCATATTTTTGCAACTATGCCTTGGAACACACAGAAAAGCTTGGAAACATGCTAATTCGACTTAGAAAAATATATTTGGTCCAATTTTAACTTTATCCCAGCAAAAGCCCACTCTTTGAACCCTCCCCGACAGCATTTGCGAAAATGCGCTTTTCTCGCCGAGAAACGCATATTTTTGCAACTATGGCTTGGAACACACAGAAAAGCTTGGAAACATGCTGATTCGACTTAGAAAAATATATTTGGTCCAATTGTAACTTAATCCCAGCAAAAGCCCACTCTTTGCACCCTCCCCGACAGCATTTGCGAAAATGCGCTTTTCTCGCCGAGAAACGCATATTTTTGCAACTATGGCTTGGAACACACAGAAATGCTTGGAAACATATTAATTCGACTTAGAAAAATATATTTATTCAAATTTTACCTTTATCCCAGCAAAAGCCCACTCTTTGAACCCTCCCCGACATGATTTTCGAAAATGCGCTTTTCTCGCCGAGAAACGCATATTTTTGCAACTATGGCTTGGAACACACAGAAATGCTTGGAAACATATTAATTCGACTTAGAAAAATATATTTGGTCCAATTGTAACTTAATCCCAGCAAAAGCCCACTCTTTGCACCCTCCCCGACAGCATTTGCGAAAATGCGCTTTTCTCGCCGAGAAACGCATATTTTTGCAACTATGGCTTGGAACACACAGAAATGCTTGGAAACATATTAATTCGACTTAGAAAAATATATTTATTCAAATTTTACCTTTATCCCAGCAAAAGCCCACTCTTTGAACCCTCCCCGACATGATTTTCGAAAATGCGCTTTTCTCGCCGAGAAACGCATATTTTTGCAACTATGGCTTGGAACACACAGAAATGCTTGGAAACATATTAATTCGACTTAGAAAAATATATTTATTCAAATTTTACCTTTATCCCAGCAAAAGCCCACTCTTTGAACCCTCCCCGACAGCATTTGCGAAAATGCGCTTTTCTCGCCGAGAAACGCATATTTTTGCAACTATGCCTTGGAACACACAGAAAAGCTTGGAAACATGCTAATTCGACTTGGAAAAATATATTTGGTCCAATTGTAACTTAATCCCAGCAAAAGCCCACTCTTTGCACCCTCCCCGACAGCATTTGCGAAAATGCGCTTTTCTCGCCGAAAATGCGCTTTTCTCGCCGAGAAACGCATATTTTTGCAACTATGGCTTGGAACACACAGAAAAGCTTGGAAACATGCTAATTCGACTTTGAAAAATATATTTGGTCCAATTTTAACTTTATCCCAGCAAAAGCCCACTCTTTGAACCCTCCCCGACAGCATTTGCGAAAATGCGCTTTTCTCGCCGAGAAACGCATATTTTTGCAACTATGGCTTGGAACACACAGAAAAGCTTGGAAACATGCTAATTCGACTTAGAAAAATATATTTGGTCCAATTGTAACTTAATCCCAGCAAAAGCCCACTCTTTGCACCCTCCCCGACAGCATTTGCGAAAATGCGCTTTTCTCGCCGAGAAACGCATATTTTTGCAACTATGGCTTGGAACACACAGAAATGCTTGGAAACATATTAATTCGACTTAGAAAAATATATTTATTCAAATTTTACCTTTATCCCAGCAAAAGCCCACTCTTTGAACCCTCCCCGACAGCATTTGCGAAAATGCGCTTTTCTCGCCGAGAAACGCATATTTTTGCAACTATGCCTTGGAACACACAGAAAAGCTTGGAAACATGCTAATTCGACTTGGAAAAATATATTTGGTCCAATTGTAACTTAATCCCAGCAAAAGCCCACTCTTTGCACCCTCCCCGACAGCATTTGCGAAAATGCGCTTTTCTCGCCGAGAAACGCATATTTTTGCAAACATGGCTTGGAACACACAGAAGTGCTTGGAAACATGCTAATTCGACTTAGAAAAATATATTTGGTCCAATTGTAACTTAATCCCAGCAAAAGCCCACTCTTTGCACCCTCCCCGACAGCATTTGCGAAAATGCGCTTTTCTCGCCGAGAAACGCATATTTTTGCAACTATGGCTTGGAACACACAGAAATGCTTGGAAACATATTAATTCGACTTAGAAAAATATATTTATTCAAATTTTACCTTTATCCCAGCAAAAGCCCACTCTTTGAACCCTCCCCGACAGCATTTTCGAAAATGCGCTTTTCTCG
Source organism: Decapterus maruadsi (assembly GCA_030347415.2). Classification (NCBI taxonomy): domain Eukaryota; kingdom Metazoa; phylum Chordata; class Actinopteri; order Carangiformes; family Carangidae; genus Decapterus; species Decapterus maruadsi. The sequence continues at coordinate 7,861 of JARUPV020000144.1, read as the reverse complement.
CCGAGAAACGCATATTTTTGCAACTATGGCTTGGAACACACAGAAATGCTTGGAAACATATTAATTCGACTTAGAAAAATATATTTATTCAAATTTTAACTTTATCCCAGCAAAAGCCCACTCTTTGAACCCTCCCCGACAGCATTTGCGAAAATGCGCTTTTCTCGCCGAGAAACGCATATTTTTGCAACTATGGCTTGGAACACACAAAAATGCTTGGAAACATGCTTAATTCGACTTAGAAAAATATATTTGGTCCAATTGTAACTTAATCCCAGCAAAAGCCCACTCTTTGAACCCTCCCCGACAGCATTTGCGAAAATGCGCTTTTCTCGCCGAGAAACGCATATTTTTGCAACTATGGCTTGGAACACACAGAAAAGCTTGGAAACATGCTAATTCGACTTAGAAAAATATATTTTGTCCAATTGTAACTTTATCCCAGCAAAAGCCCACTCTTTGAACCCTCCCCGACAGCATTTGCGAAAATGCGCTTTTCTCGCCGAGAAACGCATATTTTTGCAACTATGGCTTGGAACACACAGAAAAGCTTGGAAACATGCTAATTCGACTTAGAAAAATATATTTGGTCCAATTGTAACTTAATCCCAGCAAAAGCCCACTCTTTGCACCCTCCCCGACAGCATTTGCGAAAATGCGCTTTTCTCGCCGAGAAACGCATATTTTTGCAACTATGGCTTGGAACACACAGAAAAGCTTGGAAACATGCTAATTCGACTTAGAAAAATATATTTGGTCCAATTTTAACTTTATCCCAGCAAAAGCCCACTCTTTGAACCCTCCCCGACAGCATTTGCGAAAATGCGCTTTTCTCGCCGAGAAACGCATATTTTTGCAACTATGGCTTGGAACACACAGAAAAGCTTGGAAACATGCTAATTCGACTTAGAAAAATATATTTGGTCCAATTGTAACTTAATCCCAGCAAAAGCCCACTCTTTGCACCCTCCCCGACAGCATTTGCGAAAATGCGCTTTTCTCGCCGAGAAACGCATATTTTTGCAAACATGGCTTGGAACACACAGAAATGCTTGGAAACATATTAATTCGACTTAGAAAAATATATTTATTCAAATTTTAACTTTATCCCAGCAAAAGCCCACTCTTTGAACCCTCCCCGACATGATTTGCGAAAATGCGCTTTTCTCGCCGAGAAACGCATATTTTTGCAACTATGGCTTGGAACACACAGAAATGCTTGGAAACATGCTGATTCGACTTAGAAAAATATATTTGGTCCAATTGTAACTTAATCCCAGCAAAAGCCCACTCTTTGAACCCTCCCCGACAGCATTTGCGAAAATGCGCTTTTCTCGCCGAGAAACGCATATTTTTGCAACATGGCTTTGGAACACACAGAAAAGCTTGGAAACATGCTAATTCGACTTAGAAAAATATATTTGGTCCAATTGTAACTTAATCCCAGCAAAAGCCCACTCTTTGCACCCTCCCCGACAGCATTTGCGAAAATGCGCTTTTCTCGCCGAGAAACGCATATTTTTGCAACTATGGCTTGGAACACACAGAAAAGCTTGGAAACATGCTAATTCGACTTGGAAAAATATATTTGGTCCAATTGTAACTTAATCCCAGCAAAAGCCCACTCTTTGAACCCTCCCCGACAGCATTTGCGAAAATGCGCTTTTCTCGCCGAGAAACGCATATTTTTGCAACTATGGCTTGGAACACACAGAAAAGCTTGGAAACATGCTAATTCGACTTGGAAAAATATATTTGGTCCAATTGTAACTTTATCCCAGCAAAAGCCCACTCTTTGAACCCTCCCCGACAGCATTTGCGAAAATGCGCTTTTCTCGCCGAGAAACGCATATTTTTGCAACTATGGCTTGGAACACACAGAAAAGCTTGGAAACATGCTGATTCGACTTAGAAAAATATATTTGGTCCAATTGTAACTTTATCCCAGCAAAAGCCCACTCTTTGAACCCTCCCCGACAGCATTTGCGAAAATGCGCTTTTCTCGCCGAGAAACGCATATTTTTGCAACTATGCCTTGGAACACACAGAAAAGCTTGGAAACATGCTAATTCGACTTGGAAAAATATATTTGGTCCAATTGTAACTTTATCCCAGCAAAAGCCCACTCTTTGAACCCTCCCCGACAGCATTTGCGAAAATGCGCTTTTCTCGCCGAGAAACGCATATTTTTGCAAACATGGCTTGGAACACACAGAAGTGCTTGGAAACATGCTAATTCGACTTAGAAAAATATATTTGGTCCAATTTTAACTTTATCCCAGCAAAAGCCCACTCTTTGAACCCTCCCCGACAGCATTTGCGAAAATGCGCTTTTCTCACCGAGAAACGCATATTTTTAAAAAAATGGCTTTGAACACACAGAAAAGCTTGGAAACATGCTAATTCGACTCAGAAAAATATATTTGGTCCAATTGTAACTTAATCCCAGCAAAAGCCCACTCTTTGCACCCTCCCCGACAGCATTTGCGAAAATGCGCTTTTCTCGCCGAGAAACGCATATTTTTGCAACTATGGCTTGGAACACACAGAAATGCTTGGAAACATGCTAATTCGACTTAGAAAAATATATTTATTCAAATTTTACCTTTATCCCAGCAAAAGCCCACTCTTTGAACCCTCCCCGACATGATTTTCGAAAATGCGCTTTTCTCGCCGAGAAACGCATATTTTTGCAACTATGGCTTGGAACACACAGAAATGCTTGGAAACATGCTAATTCGACTTAGAAAAATATATTTGGTCAAATTGTAACTTTATCCCAGCAAAAGCCCACTCTTTGAACCCTCCCCGACACAGCATTTGCGAAAATGCGCTTTTCTCGCCGAGAAACGCATATTTTTGCAAAAATGGCTTGGAACACACAGAATAGCTTGGAAACATGCTAATTCGACTTAGAAAAATATATTTGGTCCAATTGTAACTTAATCCCAGCAAAAGCCCACTCTTTGATTCATCCCCGACAGCATTTGCGAAAATGCGCTTTTCTCGCCGAGAAACGCATATTTTTGCAACTATGCCTTGGAACACACAGAAAAGCTTGGAAACATGCTAATTCGACTTAGAAAAATATATTTGGTCCAATTGTAACTTTATCCCAGCAAAAGCCCACTCTTTGCACCCTCCCCGACAGCATTTGCGAAAATGCCCTTTTCTCGCCGAGAAACGCATATTTTTGCAACTACGGCTTGGAACACACAGAAAAGCTTGGAAACATGCTGATTCGACTTGGAAAAATATATTTGGTCCAATTGTAACTTAATCCCAGCAAAAGCACACTCTTTGAACCCTCCCCGACAGCATTTGCGAAAATGCGCTTTTCTCGCCGAGAAACGCATATTTTTGCAACTATGGCTTGGAACACACAGAAAAGCTTGGACACAAGCTAATTCGACTTTGAAAAATATATTTGGTCCAATTGTAACTTTATCCCAGCAAAAGCCCACTCTTTGAACCCTCCCCGACAGCATTTGCGAAAATGCGCTTTTCTCGCCGAGAAACGCATATTTTTGCAACTATGGCTTGGAACACACAGAAAAGCTTGGAAACATGCTGATTCGATTTAGAAAAATATATTTGGTCCAATTGTAACTTAATCCCAGCAAAAGCCCACTCTTTGAACCCTCCCCGACAGCATTTGCGAAAATGCGCTTTTCTCGCCGAGAAACGCATATTTTTGCAACTATGGCTTGGAACACACAGAAAAGCTTGGAAACATGCTTATTCGACTTAGAAAAATATATTTGGTCCAATTGTAACTTTATCCCAGCAAAAGCCCACTCTTTGAACCCTCCCCGACAGCATTTGCGAAAATGCGCTTTTCTCGCCGAGAAACGCATATTTTTGCAACTATGGCTTGGAACACACAGAAAAGCTTGGAAACATGCTAATTCGACTTAGAAAAATATATTTGGTCCAATTGTAACTTTATCCCAGCAAAAGCCCACTCTTTGAACCCTCCCCGACAGCATTTGCGAAAATGCGCTTTTCTCGCCGAGAAACGCATATTTTTGCAACTATGGCTTGGAACACACAGAAGTGCTTGGAAACATGCTAATTCGACTTAGAAAAATATATTTATTCAAATTTTACCTTTATCCCAGCAAAAGCCCACTCTTTGAACCCTCCCCGACAGCATTTGCGAAAATGCGCTTTTCTCGCCGAGAAACGCATATTTTTGCAACTATGGCTTGGAACACACAGAAAAGCTTGGAAACATGCTGATTCGACTTAGAAAAATATATTTGGTCCAATTGTAACTTAATCCCAGCAAAAGCCCACTCTTTGCACCCTCCCCGACAGCATTTGCGAAAATGCGCTTTTCTCGCCGAGAAACGCATATTTTTGCAACTATGCCTTGGAACACACAGAAAAGCTTGGAAACATGCTAATTCGACTTGGAAAAATATATTTGGTCCAATTGTAACTTTATCCCAGCAAAAGCCCACTCTTTGAACCCTCACCGACAGCATTTTTTTCGAAAATGCGCTTTTCTCGAGAAAACGCATATTTTTGCAAACTATGGCTTGGAACACACAGAAAAGAATGGAAACATATTAATTAGACGTAGAAAAATATAGTTGGTCCAATTTTAACGTTATCCCAGCAAAAGCCCTCTCTGAACCCTCCCCGACAGCATTTGCGAAAATGCGCTTTTCTCGCCGAGAAACGCATATTTTTGCAACCATGGCTTGGAACACACAGAAATGCTTGGAAACATATTAATTCGACTTAGAAAAATATATTTGGTCCAATTTTAACTTTATCCCAGCAAAAGCCCACTCTTTGAACCCTCCCCGACAGCATTTGCGAAAATGCGCTTTTCTCGCCGAGAAACGCATATTTTTGCAACTATGGGTTGGAACACACAGAAAAGCTTGGAAACATGCTAATTCGACTTGGAAAAATATATTTGGTCCAATTTTAACTTTATCCCAGCAAAAGCCCACTCTTTGAACCCTCCCCGACAGCATTTGCGAAAATGCGCTTTTCTCGCCGAGAAACGCATATTTTTGCAACTATGGTTTGGAACACACAGAAATGCTTGGAAACATGCTAATTCGACTTAGAAAAATATATTTGGTCCAATTTTAACTTTATCCCAGCAAAAGCCCACTCTTTGAACCCTCCCCGACAGCATTTGCGAAAATGCGCTTTTCTCGCCGAGAAACGCATATTTTTGCAACTATGGCTTGGAACACACAGAAAAGCTTGGAAACATGCTCATTCGACTTAGAAAAATATATTTGGTCCAATTGTAACTTAATCCCAGCAAAAGCCCACTCTTTGCACCCTCCCCGACAGCATTTGCGAAAATGCGCTTTTCTCGCCGAGAAACGCATATTTTTGCAACTATGGCTTGGAACACACAGAAATGCTTGGAAACATATTAATTCGACTTAGAAAAATATATTTATTCAAATTTTACCTTTATCCCAGCAAAAGCCCACTCTTTGAACCCTCCTCTCCCTCCCCGAACAGATTTTCGAAAATGCGCTTTTCTCGCCGAGAAACGCATATTTTTGCAACTATGGCTTGGAACACACAGAAATGCTTGGAAACATGCTAATTCGACTTAGAAAAATATATTTGGTCCAATTGTAACTTAATCCCAGCAAAAGCCCACTCTTTGCACCCTCCCCGACAGCATTTGCGAAAATGCGCTTTTCTCGCCGAGAAACGCATATTTTTGCAACCATGGCTTGGAACACACAGAAAAGCTTGGAAACATGCTAATTCGACTAAGAAAAATATATTTGGTCCAATTGTAACTTTATCCCAGCAAAAGCCCACTCTTTGAACCCTCCCCGACAGCATTTGCGAAAATGCGCTTTTCTCGCCGAGAAACGCATATTTTTAAAAACATGGCTTGGAACGCACAGAAAAGGTTGGAAACATGCTAATTCGACTCAGAAAAATATATTTGGTCCAATTTTTACTTTATCCCAGCAAAAGCCCACTTTTTGCACCCTTCCCGACAGCATTTGCGAAAATGCGCTTTTCTCGCCGAGAAACGCATATTTTTGCAACCATGGCTTGGAACACACAGAAATGCTTGGACACATGCTAATTCGACTCAGAAAAATATATTTGGTCCAATTTTTACTTTATCCCAGCAAAAGCCCACTCTTTGAACCCTCCCCGACAGCATTTGCGAAAATGCGCTTTTTTCGCCGAGAAACGCATATTTTTGCAACCATGGCTTGGAACACACAGAAAAGGTTGGAAACATGCTGATTCGACTTAGAAAAATATATTTGGTCCAATTGTAACTTAATCCCAGCAAAAGCCCACTCTTTGCACCCTCCCCGACAGCATTTGCGAAAATGCGCTTTTCTCGCCGAGAAACGCATATTTTTGCAACTATGGCTTGGAACACACAGAAATGCTTGGAAACATGCTAATTCGACTTTGAAAAATATATTTTGTCAAATTTTAACTTTATCCCAGCAAAAGCCCACTCTTTGAACCCTCCCCGACAGCATTTGCGAAAATGCGCTTTTCTCGCCGAGAAACGCATATTTTTGCAACTATGGCTTGGAACACACAGAAAAGCTTGGAAACATGCTAATTCGACTTAGAAAAATATATTTGGTCCAATTGTAACTTAATCCCAGCAAAAGCCCACTCTTTGCACCCTCCCCGACAGCATTTGCGAAAATGCGCTTTTCTCGCCGAGAAACGCATATTTTTGCAACTATGGCTTGGAACACACAGAAAAGCTTGGAAACATGCTAATTCGACTTAGAAAAATATATTTGGTCCAATTGTAACTTAATCCCAGCAAAAGCCCACTCTTTGAACCCTCCCCGACAGCATTTGCGAAAATGCGCTTTTCTCGCCGAGAAACGCATATTTTTGCAACTATGGCTTGGAACACACAGAAATGCTTGGAAACATATTAATTCGACTTAGAAAAATATATTTATTCAAATTTTACCTTTATCCCAGCAAAAGCCCACTCTTTGAACCCTCACCGACAGCTTTTGCGAAAATGCGCTTTTCTCGCCGAGAAACGCATATTTTTGCAACTATGGCTTGGAACACACAGAAATGCTTGGAAACATATTAATTCGACTTAGAAAAATATATTTATTCAAATTTTAACTTTATCCCAGCAAAAGCCCACTCTTTGAACCCTCCCCGACAGCATTTGCGAAAATGCGCTTTTCTCGCCGAGAAACGCATATTTTTGCAACTATGGCTTGGAACACACAGAAGTGCTTGGAAACATGCTAATTCGACTTAGAAAAATATATTTGGTCCAATTTAACTTTATCCCAGCAAAAGCCCACTCTTTGAACCCTCCCCGACAGCATTTGCGAAAATGCGCTTTTCTCGCCGAGAAACGCATATTTTTGCAACTATGGCTTGGAACACACAGAAAAGCTTGGAAACATGCTAATTCGACTTAGAAAAATATATTTGGTCCAATTGTAACTTTATCCCAGCAAAAGCCCACTCTTTGAACCCTCCCGACAGCATTTAAATGCGCTTTTCTCGCCGAGAAACGCATATTTTTGCAACTATGGCTTGGAACACACAGAAAAGCTTGGAAACATGCTAATTCGACTTAGAAAAATATATTTGGTCCAATTGTAACTTAATCCCAGCAAAAGCCCACTCTTTGCACCCTCCCCGACAGCATTTGCGAAAATGCGCTTTTCTCGCCGAGAAACGCATATTTTTGCAAACATGGCTTGGAACACACAGAAAAGCTTGGAAACATGCTAATTCGACTTAGAAAAATATATTTGGTCCAATTGTAACTTAATCCCAGCAAAAGCCCACTCTTTGCACCCTCCTCGACAGCATTTGCGAAAATGCGCTTTCTCGCCGAGAA